>WSYH01004560.1:25793-44140 GCA_036426205.1 Ascaphus truei | reverse complement strand
CATCCTGACTGCAATACTGCATCACATGCAATTTTTTTTTTAATAACCACAACACAATTGTAAACACACATCATGACCGCAATTACGCTCACACTGCAAATTAATATTTTTTACAAACGCAATTATTATAACAACAATAACACTCTGACCTCAATACTGCATCACACTGCATTTATATACAACACAATGTAACACAACAATCTGACCTCAATACTGTACTCACGACACTTGCGCATTAATAACCCCAAAGACACAATGTACAACCACATCCTGACCACAATACTGTATCACAGCCACGTGCGATTGAATAACCAAAAAACAAGGGAAAACCCATCCTGACCACAATACTGTATCACACACACTGCGATTCAATAACACAACACAATGTAACACACATCCTGACCTCAATACTGCATCACACACTGCGATTTAATAAAACAACACAATGTAACACACATCCTGACCCCAATACTGCATCACACACTGCGATTTAATAAAACAACACAATGTAACACACACTCTCTCATTACTCCCCTGACCTCAGTACTGCATCACACACAGTTTAATAACAGATATAGGCCTATATTCACTAAATGGTGCTAAGTTTTACACCATAGCTCCCGCCCCTTTGAATAGGAGTGAGGTTGTGCTGAAGCTTAGCACCCCTTGGTTAATGTGGCCACGGCACTTTGCATGTTACAGCCCCGCAGAGCTGGCCGTGCCCACCACAATACAGGGACTCACACAAGAAGCTGACATTAGGGGGGGGGGGGGACACCAGAGAGACACCCACTACAAAGGCAGTGATCTTCCCACGAGGATACTCACCTGGTCCCCAGACCTTGGTCATTGCCTTACAAGTCCAGGACAGAGCTGCTAAAGTCAGGGCATTTGGTCACCCTACCCCAGGGGTGGCCAACTCCAGTCCTCAAGGGCCACCAACAGGACATGTTTTCAGGATATCCCTGCTTCAGTACAGGTGGCTCAGTCAAAGATAGAGCCACTGATTGAGCCACCTGTGCTGAAGCAGGGATATCCTGAAAACCTGGCCTGTTGGTGGCCCTTGAGGAATGGAGTTTCCCCTGCCCCATTCCCTCGCCACCCTCAAACAACCAGCTTAGGACACCGCCCGCATAAAGTGCCGCGTTGTGACTTTGTCTCCCGTGTGTCAGAGGGTGAGGAGCCGCACGCTGGACGACATCGTTCTGCTGAATGTGGACACCAACTCGTTAGAGACGCCCTTTAACGACCTGGGCTCGTTACCCAGCGAAGTGGTAAGTTGGCGCCGGCGCAATCCCTATTACTGTGCAAGAAAGCTGCATCACTTAGGTACTTGGACAAAGGCAACCAGGCGCGATGCAAAGATCTGGCGGTATTGGTTTCTTAAATGTGTTTTAATCAGGGTCGCTGAGGGGGGAGTTTGTCAATCAAGGGTTTTCTTAACCCCTAGCCCACCCTGCCCTCTGATAGAGCCAATAAAGATAAGGAGGGATAGAGGGGGCTTTGCCTGCGCAATCTCCTGCTCAGCACATAGTGATATCAGGCAGAAGGGAGCAGCCAGAGGGAATCAGCCCCCTCCCAAGTCTCCGCTCACAGGGTGATATACAAATACCTATAGGTGTTAGATCAGTGGGGGGGGGGGGGCAGCATCAGGCCAGGTTTTAGAGATATCCCTGCTTCAGCACAGGTGGCTCAATCAGTGGCTCAGCGTTTGACTGATAATAATACCGGTATACACATACACGCCCAGAGAGGTAATACCGGTATACACATACACACCCAGAGAGGTAATACCGGTATACACATACACGCCCAGAGAGGTAATACCTGTATATACATACACGCCCAGAGAGGTAATACCGGTATACACACACACGCCCAGAGAGGTAATACCGGTATAACATACACGCCCAGAGAGGTAATACCGGTATACACATACACACCCAGAGAGGTAATACCGGTATACACATACACGCCCAGTATCACATACACACCACAGAGTGTGATGTAATACCGTTATACACATCTATAAGAGATTAATACCTGTATATACATAAACGCCCAAGAATTATACCCCGGTATACACATACACGCCCCAATAAGGTAATACCGGTATAACACATACACCGCCCAGTAGAGGTAATACCGGTATGAACCACATACACACCCAGAGAGGTCATCCCTGGATAACACAAATAAACCCCAGAGAGGTCCCGCCAGTATACATCCTACAAACACCCAATAGGGTCACAACCGGTATAACAACATACATATAACCAGAATGTAATACCGTTAAACCTACACACGCCCAGAGATGTAATACCTTTATACACATACACCACGGCCCAGAGAGGTAATACCGGTATAACCCTCACGCCCCAGAAGGTATACCGGTAACACCATACACCCAAGATAGGTCATACCGGTATACACATACAACAACGCCCAGAGAGGTAATACGCGGTATATAACACATAACACCCCAGAGAGTTAATATCTGTATACCACCATGACACCGCCCAGAAGAGATAATACCGGTATACACATACACGCCCAGCAGAGGTAATATCCGGTATACACGTACCCACGCCCAGAGAGATAATACCGTGTATACACCTACCCACCCAGATAGGTATCCCGGTATCCACATAGCACTCCCCATAGATGTAAACCCGGTATACACAATCACGCCCAGAGAGGTAATACCGGTGATACATAACGCCAGAGGAGGTGATAACCGTAATACACATACCCCCCAGAGAGTAATACCGTTTATACCCATTACACCCCCAGATAGTTAATACCGAAAGGTGTAGGAAACGAAGCAGTCGAGACAATGGTATACCCCTACACTCCCAGAGATATAATACCGTTATACCACATACACTCCCAAGGAGAGGTCATACCGGTAATAACCAATACACTCCAAGAGGTGATACCGGTATAAGCACAGACCACCCATAGAGGAATACGGTATACCACAATACACGACCCGAAGAGGTAACTCTGGTAAGCACAATCACTCCAGATGTAATACCAGGTATACACATACACGCCCACGAGGTAACCGGTAATCCATACACGTCCAGAGAGGAAATACCGGTATCTACATACACACCCAGAGAGCTATCCGGTAGACACATTACACGCCCGTGAGGTATACCTGGTTATTACACATACACACGCCAGAGCGTTAATACCGGTATAACACATACCCCCAGAGAGTTACCGATATACACATCAACAACACACATCCCATAAGAAGGTTAATAACCCGGTTATACCATCCAACGGCCCCAGAAGAGGGTATACCAGTATACACATACACCACGCCTCAGAGAGGTAATACCATAGTCTATTGAAAGCACATTCACACCACCAGATAATAGATCGATACCACCGGTATACACATACACAGCCTTGCGCGCTAGCCAAGAGGTAATACCGTATACACCTACACACCCAGAGAGGAATACCGGTAATAAATAGCACTACACGCCCAGAGAGTTAATACCGGTATACACATACACGCCCAGAGATGTACTACCGGATACAACATAACACGTCCAGAGAGGTCAATACCAGGTATACACATACACCCCCAGAGAGGTAATCCCGTAATACACATACTACGCCCAGAGAGGTCAGTTCACCGTATTCACATACAACACCCAGACTGGTAATTACCGGTATAAAGACAGACACGTCCACCCAGATAGGTAATACCGATATACACATACAAAGCCCATACCTGGTGAAATATCGGTATACACATACACGTCCAGAGAGGTACTACCCGGTAGTTATACATACAAGAACGCCCAGAGAGGTAATACCGGTATAACACATACAACGGCCCAGATAGTAATACGTATAACACATACACTCCAGAGAGGTAAACGGTATCAGGCCACATACACATCCAGCGAGGTATACCGGTATAATACCCAATACCACGCCCAGAGAGGTAATACCTATTTCGGACGGCAGACACATACAACTATACACGCCCGTCTCGCCAGCTAGCTTAGGATTATACCGAGTTGTAACTTAGACATCGGCACATACACGCCAAGAGGTACTACCGTTATACACCATACACGTCAGAGATGGTCATACCGGTATAAACACATATCACGCCCCAGAGAGATATACCGATATAACACATACACTATACAACACCCCAAGAGATAAATACCGGTATAACACATACATCCGCCCAGATAGAACTTAAATCATCCCGGTTAAATTATACTCGTTTCACCATAGCCACAGCCCCTCCCACGACGAGATAACAATCTACCGCGCCCAGCTGGTAACCTCCACATATTCGAATCCGCTCCAGAGAGCATAATCCTTATCTCTGTCGGGTCTATACCCCATCGTACTCTCATCCACTCCCTCATATCCCCATACCCACAGAGATGTAATACCGAGCGTCTTTGTTTCCACACATACCACCCTAACCGATACCGCCCAATAGTTACTACACTCGGCCATCTACGCACTATCACATCCTAGCCCAGCAGAGGTAATATCTCTGTGTCTATTACCTATCCTCTACTAGCAGCTTATCATCGCCCAGAAGGTCATCACCTTTTGTTTCTATATCTCTACCATCGCTTTCCGTACTTCTAACAGCCTTCGTCCCCAGCTGCGCTACTCTCATCACCTTGTTCCTGTCTCTCCGCTCGAGTCCCTTGTCCGTTGATACGCTCCCGCCGAGCTGCTTTCGATGACCGCCCGGTTCACCTGCAAATCACAAATTTCACATTTTCTTACCCAGCTAGCTCAGGGCTTAATTCCCCGGTCTATCCAATACTAAACTGCGCTCCATATTCTTGTACCGGTATACTTACGCGGTCATACTCTTTACTACCTCGCCCCCAAACTCATCAGGCCTAATCTCGGTATTACACTATTTCCATCATTCTGTTACATCACTGCCCAGATAGTAATCTAGACCCGGGTATTTCCCAATACAACGTTTTTACTTCGTCCAGATGGAAGGTACTATCTCCGGTTATACACTCAACTAGTTCCTAGAGAGATTAATATCTTTCGCGCTGGTATAGCATACCGACATCTAACTATCACGCCCCATACCCATCGCCATAGGTAATACGTCCTCCTTATCCGTATATGCACATACAAACGCCCGTCAAGAGGATATACCGCATATCCTAGGCCTTCACATCACACATCCCAGACGTGGTTACATTACCGTATAGACATACCGTCCCTGCAGATCTGTATACCCGATCATACCACATACAAGCCCAGACTCTGGTTACATTGACCCCTCCGTCCAACCTGTTATCTAACTGTAATACTCCTATTCTCACATACACGCGTCCTAGATGTAGCGGCTGTTAGATTCTACCCGGTATTATCCTCCTAATTCACATTCTCACACTGACCGCGAGACATGATCCGTCAATCCATCACCCTGGGTATAGGCACATAACACTGCCCCTCCTCACCAGAGATCTTGTGTCCTATACCCACGTGTGCTTAGCCCCCATTTAACACATTCGTTCCTATAGATGTATCCCTCACCGCGTCCATCACCCATCATCCACACTTCCGCCTCCAGATACTGGTAATACCGTTATAGCTAACTTACTTACCCCTTCACCACTGCGCCCAGCTATGCATGTTCAATGCATTCGTGTATATCCTGGTTTTGCCCCCATACAAAACGCCCATAGAGGTATACCGGTATACACATACACGCCCAGAGAGGTAAACCCCGGTAGTAACCCCTCCACGTCCAGATAGAGGTATACCCGTGTTATACAACACGTATCCACGGCCCCGAGAGATAATACCCGTATCACCCATCGCCCCAGAGGATAAGAACCGGTATACACATACAAACCATACACGCCCAGATAGATAATACCTGTAGACCACATACACACCCCAGAGAGGTAACGCCATTATACACATCCCCACCCAGAGGGATAATACCGGTATAAACACATACAACGCCCGAGCTATAATACCGGTATAACACATACAACGCCCAAGAGATTAATACCGGTATAACACCTACACACCCAGAGATGTATACCGTTATACACAATCACGCCCAGATAGGTAATACCGGCAATACACTACACGCCCAGAGGGATAATACCGGTATTCACATACCGCCAGAGAGGTACTACCGGTATAAAACTACAACGCCAGAGATGTAATACCGGTTATACCCATACACACCCATAGTAGGTAATACCGGTATACACATACAATCACTACAGAGAGGTAATACCGGTATATACATAACAACGCCCTAGAGTAATCCGGTATAACACATCCACGCCAGTAGAGTAATCCGGTATAAAACCATCCATTTCTAGCTTCTCCGTTTTCTGCCGGGGCCATATTCGTCCTCCAGAGGAGGTCACATACTCCCGCGTAAATACCCATACACCCAGAAGAGGTAAATACCGCTGTATAACACATAACACCACCGAGATGTACTCCAGTATCACCATCACACCCAGAGGGTATACCTGTGGTAATATTCACATACATTATCACAGCATTAGGTTACCGTATATAAATACATTTCCAGAACCCGTGTTCCTCCAGACGAGGTAATTACCGTACATCACTTCCACACATCACGCCCAGACTGCTGTAATACCCGGTTATAACACATACACGCCCATATAGGTCATACCGGTATATCACATACCACGCCCAGAGAGGTAAATACCGGTATACACATCACGCCCAGAGATTGTAATACCGGATACACATACCGCCCAAGAAGTCAATATCTGTATACAATACATCTACCTTACGCCCAGATGAGTGTGTCCTATCCGGTGAAACACCGTCCC
Source organism: Ascaphus truei (assembly GCA_036426205.1). Taxonomy (NCBI): domain Eukaryota; kingdom Metazoa; phylum Chordata; class Amphibia; order Anura; family Ascaphidae; genus Ascaphus; species Ascaphus truei. The sequence goes on along the minus strand of WSYH01004560.1, from coordinate 37,286 downwards.
TACATCGCCCAGAGAGGTAATACCGGTATACACCACATCTACACGCCCAGAGAGGTAATGAACCTGTCTAATATCATCACTACATACACGTCCAAGAGGTAATACCTTTTCATACACATACACCTTGGTAGCTATCTACTCCGCCCTTCCCTCCGTCAGATAACTACGCCCTCTGTACTTCTATTCACACCTCATATATCCTCACTTCTCCGCCCCATGGAGAGGTATTCACTACTACGCAGCGTTATTTCTCCGCCATCCCATTTTACCCAACGCTCCTTTCTACCCCAGCTGACTACTCTTACCCCCTACACCCGGTTTATTACCCTCTCTCCCTTGCTCTCATCATACCTATGCTGGCCCCTATGACGAGTACTCCAATTTAATTAGCCACGGTGTCTCGTCACTCTACACGGTTTCCCCCTCGGCCCCAAGAGATACTACCCCTCGGTCCTTTTCCCTTTTCTTACCTTCCCCCTTTACTTGTTCTACATCACACCCCCATAACGCGTCCGTACACGTCTCGCTACTACCTTGTCGTCTTCGACTGCTACATTACACACATACAATACCCTCTACCAATTCCCGCGTGTTACATCTCGTTCTCCCAGCCATAGTTAGAGTCAACTACTATTCCGTTCCCGGCACATCAACACCTACAGCACTTCACCCCAACCTACACTCCCCCATTCCGCTCCAGGGCTATCACCTCGTAGTATTAACACTTCACAGTACATCCACAAACTCCCAAGAGGCTCATACCGTTATCATTTCAACCACTACACCGGCCCAGCGACGCGTCGAGTTACATATACCCGGGTATATAACAACATCCACGAATACCACCTCCCCTTCAGCTAGAGGTTAATACCGGTATCATACCACTCTCTCACAGAACTTTTTTATATCTTCCATAGCAGCGTTAATACCGCGTATTCATTACATTCACCATTTTTACACACTGCTCCCAGTATGAGCGTCTAATTATTCCTCGTGTATTACTCACCAACTAACACTTCTGCCCGAGTATAGGTGTGTCCTATTTCTCGTCGTTCCTTACCCCCTACCCACTACACGCCCAGAGAGGTAAACTGACCTCGGTATATCACATACACCCTCTTCCAGAAGGGTATACCCGTTTTTACCATCACAATACCCACCATCCCCCTCCCCATATAGAGCGTCTACGTTACACCTCTTCGGTCAATTTTTCGTGTTGACCTACCCAATTCGCTGCCATCCTGCTCTCCCGTTCGTACTAGGTAAATACCGATATATTCCTTTCACCCCCTACTCACACTCTCTTCCCTAGTACTGGTAACACACCCGGTATTCAATGGTACTACATTCACACGTTCTCCCACCAGCAGTAATACCGATATACTCCTTCACACTACGACGCCCCTGCAGCACTGTCGTATTCCGTATCCCCCCAGACGTTCACCTATGTCACTCACTTTAGCGCTCCCACGTCCCCTAGACATCTGACAGTGCTAATACCCCTGGGCTCAACTTACTCCTCCGTTTCACTTCTACCACCCTTCCTAACCACCTCCACCCGTACCCACGAGATTATTTTTCCTATATCTGCATCACTCGTGTCTATACACCCATATTACAACCTGACTACACCATTTCTATCTTCACCACGCCTCAGAGAGTATTATCCCTCAGTGCTGATATCCTTTCCTTTCCGTACCCTTCCCAAGTCGCTTCCATCATCTTACACCTACGTCCTACGCGCCTTTCGAGAGGATCACGCACGACCCAGGGTATACGGCACATTACTCCGCACTCGCTCTCGTAGCACAGAAGCGATCATTACCTACCTGCTCAGTCGTATCCTCACCATTTTCAGTCCTATCTTCCCCTTAAAACCACCCGCCCGCGCCCACCTAGACGACTAATGACTCGTGCTATACACATACATCGCCCACAGATGAGTGTAAAATCACCCCACCGGTATGATGCCCACACCATTTACTACTCTCCCCAGGCCCCGCCAGTCAGTATGTACACCCGGTCTGACTCTTTACATCCACTCCCGTATAAATCATCCCTTTTCCCGTATAGATTTATCGCGTATCCTACCGCTCTTATTACCTGCCCCCCACATACACGACTCATCCTCCTGCTCCCCTACCCGACCCCCCTTTGATGTTAGGGGCTACTTACCTGATATACACTACATACACGCTCGACCAGCATCCTGCGTGTCTCTCCTCCTTACCAATACCCGTGCACCCGGGTACATAGCACATACTATACATCGGTTCCCCAGAGGGTAATACCGATATATCCCCATACAAGCCCAACTTCTAACTCGATCCGGTATATTCCCATCCCAGCCTAGAGCAGTTAACTCCCCCCTTGGGTATACCTACCTACACACGTTCCGACAAGTCTCAATTCCCGGGTCGTCAGCACCATAACATCGCCCCAAGCAGAGGTAATACTCCCTGGTATACACCACTACACGCCCTAGTTTTTGGGTAGAGGGTATGACCGTAAATATTCTTACCTTCACAAAATACATCACCCAGACGACGTAATAACAGGTATAATACCATACAACACCTCTCAGCAGAGAGTTAAAGACGCCAGTATTTCCCAACACAACCCAGATAGGTATACCGGTATACACATACATATACGAGAGGCTACTACCCGTTATAGTACATCGACACCGCCCAAGAGGTACAAATAACCCGCTATAAACGCCCATTGACCACAGCCAGAGACGTAATACCCAGGTATAACCCCATACACCCGCCCATCAGAGGTAATCTGCCCGTGTACATCCACACCTACATCGCCTCAGAGAGGATAATACCGTCTGACCACATTCAACACGTCGCCAGAGAGGTTATCCTATCCGGTATAGCACCATACCCATCCCATAAGAGTCACATATTCTGGCTATACTCCATTCCACGACCACGCTCCATAGAAGGTAAACCCGGTATATCACTATACCACACGCACCAGAGAGGTTCAATACCGGTATCATCGTCCACTCTTTACACATACCTGCCCACATAGAGGTTAATACCCTGTGTATCATCTCCATGAGCACATACACGTCCCAGAGAGGTAATCACTCCCGGTATTCACATACACGCCCATAGAGACTAATACCGATATAATACACATACAGCGCCCAGAGAATAATCCGGTATCACACATACCAAAACGCCCAGATAGATAATACCGGTATAGCACATACAAATCCTCGCCCCAGAGGAGCATATACCGGTATACCACATCATCCATGCCTAGAGAGATTACATAACTTCTCGGTTTATACACTACTTCACACCCACACAGACCTGAACTTATACTACGGTATACCCACATTACGTCATCGCCCCTAGATAGGGCTAATACCCCCCTTCTTTTCTCCGTATACCCTCCACACTACACACTTTTGCCCATGCAGCATGTAATTACGCCGGTATTATCCACATACCACCGCCCCATGAGAGGTAAATACCGGTATAAACATACATCCCTCCCAAATAGGTTAATATACCGGTATACAATACCCCATTACATCGCCAGAGAGGTTATATACCGGTATACACAAACCTCCCAGAGAGATTAAACCCGGTATATTCTCATACACTCCCCAGAGAGGTAATACCCGTATCTCTTCCCACATACAAACGCTTCCAGTAGAGGTAATCCGCGTATCAACTCTGGTTTCCTCATACCCGCCCAGAGAGGTTCATACCGTTATTATCATCTAACACGTCGCAGAGAGGTACTACCGGTACTAAACCACTACAACAAAACCCCCGTTTTCTCCAGAGAGGTACTAACCGGTTAACAACATACACCCCGCCCATCAAGAGGTAATACCCGATTATACACTATACACCACCACGACTGGTAAACCCGGTAATCTGACATTTACACGTCCCAGTAGATGCAGTAATCCTACTTACCATACAAGTCCTCCAGACTGGTAATTACCCAAGATATAAACACATACAAGCTCAGAGCAGTAACTACACGGTATAAGCATAACGCCAGAGAGGTAATACCGGTATATACAATACAGACCAGAGAGGTAATACGGTATACACATACACGCCAGGAGTAAAGGTTACAACATACAGCGATTAAAACACATACACACTCCCAGAGATGGTGAGAAATACCGGTATACACACCAGCAGAGTAATCGGTATACAATACACGCCCAAGAGATAGGTATAATACAACGTCAGCGGTAAGGGTAACACATACGCCCAGAGAGATAATCCGGTATACGGCACATACACGCTCAGAGAGGTAATGACCGGTAACACATACACCGCCCAATAAGAGAAATACGTAGTACACATACACACCAGAGGGAGTAACCCCAGGTATACACATACACAGCCCAGCTAATACCGATAGTACACAGGGAAGCACCCCCCCCCCCCATACCCGACCACCAACCCACCACCCCCGACCCCGACCCAAAAAAAATACAAACCATACAAAAAAAAAACAAAAAAAAGATAAACACAAACAACATAACACAAAAAAACAGACTGTTAATACTCGGTTTTAGACATACGCCAGAGAGAGAGGAATAACGCATAAACACATACAAAGCCCAGACTGGTAAATACCGGACACACACGTCAGAGTGTAATCACGGATATACATACACGACCAGAGGAAACCGGTATACACATACCACCAGAGAGGTAATCAGGTATACACTACACGTCCAGAGAGGTAATAACAGGTATAACCCATACACGCCCAGAGAGGTAATACGGTTATGCACATACACGCCCAGAGAGTAATACCGTTACACATACACCCAAGAGGTAATACCGGTATACACATACACGCCCAGAGAGGTAATACCGGTAATACACATACACACAGTCCCAGAGAGATAACTACCGATATACACATACACGCCCAGAGAGATAATCCGGTTATACACATACACGCCCAGAAATAATAAATACCGTATACCGATAACCATACACAACCCAGAGATGTAAACGCCAGTATACACATACACACCCACCGAGAGATATACCCCGGTATACACAACACGCCCCGAGATAATACCGGTATAACACATACACGCCCAGAGAGATATACCGCTTAATACACATACACCCACCCAAGATGTGCATACCGGTATACACATACACGCCCAATAGGTAATACGCATACACATCCACGCCAGAAGATAAACCGGTATATACACATACACCGCCCAGAGATGTAATACAGGTACTAAAACATACACGCCCAAGAGAGGTAATACCGGTATAAATACACATACACCACCCAGAGAGTATATACCGTATACACATACATTACACAGATGTAATACCGGTACTAATACATACCCCCCCATGAGAGATAATACCGTAATACCCATAACGCCCATAGAGGTAATACCGGTATACAATACACGCCCAGAGGTAATACCGGTATACACATACACACCCAGAGAGTCATACCGGTATACACATACCACCCCAGAGAGGTACGCCAGTATACACATACACACCCAGAGAGTAATACCGGTATCACCATACATATACGAGAGGTAATACCGGGATAAAATACATCAACGCCCATGAGAGGTAATAACCGGTATACACATCACGCCCAGAGAAGTAAACCGGTATTACATACACCCAGATAGGTAATACCGTTAATCCACATACACGCCCAAGAGGGGTAATACCGGTATACACATACACATACACGCCCAGAGAGGTAATACCGTATACACATACACGCCCAGGAGAGTAATACCGGATCCATACACCGGCCCCGAGAGTAATCCGGTATACACATACACGCCCCAGAGGTAATATCTGTATACACATACACTCCCAAGAGGTAATACCGTATAACATACACGCCAGAGATGTAATACCGGTATACACGTACAACGCCCAGAGAGATAAACCGGTATACACATACACGCCCAGGAAGGTAATAGCCGTATACACACATACACGCCCATAGAGTTATACCGGTATACACATACACGCCCAGGATGTAATGAAATCCGGTATACACTACAGAGTGTTATATACGGACAGTCGGTACGATATTGGACACTTGGAAACCCTAGGCTCTTGGATTGCCTCTTTAACTGAGAGAGAGACACTATTTGGTAGCGACCTGTTTACCCTTATGTACCTCCAATAGATGATGCCGTGTTCCACATGTGTCATAAGAAACGCACTGTGGAACACACGAGAGAGATATACTGGCAAATAATTGTTTGAATACATTTCCAAAAACCTTTTAAATTTGCATATGTCGCAACGTATACCTCTGAGGTGTGTCCCCAGGTATCTGACGACATGCATGTATGCTATATATTCCACGAAATACGCTCTCCTCCCCTCCTCCAGGGAAGAGCTCTCTTTATTCCAATGTCTGGTGGTGATTCATGCCAGATTTAGTATGATTTATGTACCCCCTCCTTTTTGTCCTCTCTTAGTCTGACTTGTAGCTCAGTGGGGGGCCCAAGTCTTCCTCTCCATTAACTGTGCTTCCTCCCCTACACAGAGCCCTGCCAAAGGTCAGACAATAGACCACAATACTAGCCTTAATCCAAAACGTATTTATATCAACCCCTCATTAAACACCGGTAAACAGACATAACCGTATCCTCAATGAAGACTATGAACATATGAATACTGTATTTTATTAACTGAGGTTGGGTCCAATTCTCTCCCGGTCCCCACGACCCTGTGTTATGAGGGGCCTGTGTGCTGGTGCTGGCACAATGTTGGAGTTTCTTAGTAACTGTGGGTGTAATTGTGTGGCAGGCCTGTTCTTCGGCAAGCCTTCAGTACCCTGTCTGTAATGAGGATCCCTCCTGCGTTACTCACATCCCTTGGAACCCAGATGGTCGGTGCTCGTACGACAACCTCCAATCAACTCTCTCTGCGCCCTCCTCCTCTCGCTCAAGGACTGTTACCCCTTGAGTCGCTCTAGTCCTTTCGCTTTCACATCACGTCTGTAGGCCTCGTTGCAGATGGTCTGACCTGAGTCCCAGCCATCTCATCTCAGTGTCTCCCCCACGTCCATTCACACCTGTTACATTGGCTGCTTCTCTGTCCATCAAGATGGCATGCTTAGTGCCACTAAGAGAGGTACCCTGCCGGGGGGCAGTGCCATCTGTATATACCATACATAGGGGTTACACTTAATTTACCTGGCTTTATTTCCTCACGGTACCTTAACGGAATTAAAGAGGCAATCCAAGCACGTTTTTTGTTAATTTTTTAAACATACCATTGAAACAGGGGTCTCCGGGCTGAACCCCATTAATTAACAGAAACACAGAAAGCCTCAATAAGAGGCGTGGGAGCCTGACCTGCTCCCGCCCGGCGCTGTTCTGCGGCACTAGCTAACACTGGATCCAACACACAGTTTGCATATAAAAGGGGCAGGCGTGTGGGGCTCGCCGGAGCGCCCGCCTGGTGGTGAAATATGCCCAAATTAGGATTTTTTTCCACCCATTCCTAAGCCAGGGTGGTGTAAAATGCGCGAATTCTTACGTCAAACACCTTATCCCCGGGGACCCCTTACACCCCCCCCAGGCAAGAAACATAGCTTACACAAAGGCTCATTGCAATGAACACATTGCTATAACGTGCATGGACCATACAGGCTATACTTCAGTGAGTACGTGCAGTGCTATACATACAGTGCTATACATGCATGCTATACATGCAGTGCTATCATGCAGTGGAACATACAAGTGTATAGTACAGATGGCTATACATCAGTGCTATACATCAGTGGTATACAGCAGTGCTATACATGCAGTTTGGTATACATGCGAAAGTGCTATACATGCAGTGGTATACTGCATTGGCTAAGACAATGCAGTGCTATACATGCAGTGGTATACATGCAGTGGCTATATCATGCAGTGGTATACCATGCAGTGTGAATACATGCCGTGAACACAGTCTATACATGCAGTGCTATACATGCAGTGCTATACTGCAGTGCTATACATGCAGTGGTATACATGCAGTGCTATCACATTGCTATATACATGCAGTCTAGACATGCGTGGTATACCGTGCTATAACATGCAGTGGATACATGATGTGTATATGCAGGATACTGCAGTGGTATACTGCATGGTATACATGCAGTGGTATACATGCAGTCCTATACATGCAGTGGTATACATGCAGTGCTATACCATGCATGCTATACATGCGTGGTATACATGCAGTGGTAACAGTGGTATACATGCAGTGCTATACATCAGTGCTATACATGCTGGTATCATGCAGTGGTATACATGCAGTGTATACATGCAGTGCTATACATGCAGTGCTATACAGTGCTATACATGCAGTGGTATACATGCATTTGCTATACATGCAGTGGTTACATGCAGTGGTATACATGCAGTGGGTATAGCATGTGGCATGATACATGCAGTGGTATACATGCATGCTGGTATACAGTTCAGTGGTATACATGCAGTGTGTAATACAGTGCTATACATGCAGTGTGTTAACATGCAGTGGTATACAGTGGCATGTGGTAACATGCAGTGGTATACAGTGCTATACAACATGCATGTGTATACATGCGTGGTATACATACATGGTATACATGCACTGGTATACATGCAGTGGTATACAGTGCTATACATGCATGGGTATACAGTGGTAATCAGTGGTATCAGTGGTCATACAGCTGTATACATGCATGGTATACAGTGCTATACATGCAGTGCTAATCCATTGCAGTGGTATACATGCAGTGTATACATGCAGTGGTATCATGGTAGTGGTATACAAGCATGGTATACTATGACAGTGGTATACATGCAGTGGGTATACAGCATGGATATACATGCAGTGTATACCAATGTGGTATACATGGCAGTGTATACATGTATCATTCAGTGGTATACAGTGGTAACATGACAGTGGTATAGAAGTGGTATACGCAGTGGTCTTATCATCAGTGGATATACTGCGGACAGTGGTTATACAGTGGTATAATACATGCTGGTATAAATCGAGTGGTAGAAATGTACCAGTGGTAACATGCAGTAGTATACAGTGGTAAATCAGCCTAGTGTATAACCCACCACCTCGCATACATTGCGTAGTAATACAGTGGTTACACAGTAGTCAGTGTATACATGCAGTGGTATACATACAGTCGGTTCATGCGTAGTTTAAATACAGCGTGGTATAACATGGCGTGCTATACTGCAGTGGATGATACCGATGGTATACATGCAGTGGTACATCAGTGGAACATGAGTGGTATTACATGCAGGGATAAGTGGTGAACATCCCAGTGGATAATCCAGAACATTCATGGGGGGCTCAGCGCCGTCCTCAAGACGCCCCAGCAGGGACTAGTCACAGATCCAGACTATAGCAATGTCACCAGCAATGTGTGGGGTGATGAGTCACTAACCTGACGCGGTTCGTCAAGCTAAGGATGGCTTCGTCAGGTGGAGTCCAAACATAATCGATACGTGATATGAAATTTACAAATGTATCTATTAATCTATTATGTATAATATATCCCAAGAAGTAAATAGTCGATATATTTACACACAATCATGTTATATACTGTAGATACCTGTATACGTATATATATATAATATATATACCACACAATACATGTGTATATAATCGTATACGTATATATATAAATCTATAAAAACAATACTGTGTATATTACGTATACTGTATACGTAATAGATATAAATATAGATACCCACAATACATGTGTAATACTATATAAAATCTGGACGCGTAATAAAAAACTCAAACGAGGATAACTACTTTATCACTACTACTTAACGCTCCACCTGCCTACCTACTGCTATCTCACCCGTCCACCCCACTGGCCGACTAGACTCCAGCACAGAATTACCCCTGCTTACCCATCTGGCCCGTCCTCTCCCCACATCTGGCTCCGGCAAGGCCTAACATATCCCGCATACCCCCATGGAAAGGGGACAGAGGGTACAGGGCGGGCTGGAAAAAGAGAGGGGAGCGGGAGGAGGAGGAGGCGAGCAGAGGGGGGAGGTGGGAGGGAGGAGGGTGGGTGGTAGGGAATGGAGGGGTGGTGGAGGGGAGGATTGGTAGTGAGAAATGTGGGAGGGAGGAAAAGCGGAGGCCGGAGCAGGGGGGACATTCGCGTTCGCGGCACTCGGGAACTCCCTCCTGCTACAGCGATTTTCAGCGTCGCGGCTAAGAGCCCCTCTCCCCTTCCCCCCCCCCTCCCCCCTTCCTTCCCTTCCCCCTCCCCTCCCCCCTCCCTGCCCCCCCTCCCCTCCTTCCCTCCTCACCCCTCCCTCTCCCTCCCTCCCTCCTACGCCCACCCCTTCCTCCCCCCTCTCCCCCCCACCCCTATCCCCCCCCCACACTCTCCCCGCTCTATCCCTACCTATAGACTCCCCCCTACCCCCTCCCACCCTTCCCCCCCCCCCCACTCCTCCCCAACTCCCCTCCTCTCCTCCCCCTCCTTCTCCTCCCTCCCCCCTGCCTCATCCCCTCCCTCCATCCTCCCCCTCACCCCCCCCTCCCCACACCGCCCCCACGGTCCGGACCTCCCTCATTCCCTCCCCTCTCCCCTCTTCCACCTCTCCCTTCTCCTCCCTCCTCTCCCTCACTCTCTCGCCCTCCCCACCTCCTTTCTCCTCACACCCTCTCCCTCCCTCCAACTCACAACCTCCCCCCCCTCCTCCTCTCCCCCTCGACCTCCCACCCTCATCTCCTTCCGTCTCTCTCCTCACCCTCTCCCCCCCCTCCCCCCCCAGGTTTTCCGTGGGAATTTTTTTTTTGTGCCCTCTGGTTTCTTTTTTTTCTTTTTTTGTGACTTTCGTTTTGGCTTTTAAGTAAATGTCTGTATTTATCAGTATTAAAACGGTGGTGAAAGACTGCCCATTTGAAGTTGGCGTAGTCTGTGCAACTTAATTATGCAATTCATCTCCATCCTCCCTTTGTGCCGCGCATGTTTGCCTTGTATAAACTGTCTGGTTGCTGGATTGTCGAAGATCTAATCAATAAGTCAAATGTTGTTTCATTCGGCGGGATGGTAACTGGGAAGTGTTCGAGATTACAATCAGGGGGTTTTTCAGTGTTTGTTTTTTTTCGCTCCAGTTAAAACGTAAAACGCGGAATATACACACACACACCACCAACACACACACACACCGCCAACACACACACACCATACTCCCTCACCACACACACACACACACACACACACATTCACCACCACACACACCACACACAACACATCACATCATTACATCATCGTACACCCACACACAATCAGACACCTCACCTACACACACACACACACACACCACACACAACAGTGACAACACACACCACACACCAGCAGTTATGACATAACACACTTAGTAAACACACACACACACACACTTAAAATTATTGCCCATTTCATGTAGATTGTTATGTTAATCACGACACTTCATTT
>WSYH01004560.1:0-25786 GCA_036426205.1 Ascaphus truei | reverse complement strand
CCGCACAGAAGATGTACTAACCGGTATAACACATAACACATCCCAGGTAGGTAATACGGATAGCACCTACACAACCCAGAGAGGTATACCTGTATACACATACCGTCCAGAGAGGTAATACCGTTATAACACAATACCCGCACCAGAGAGGTAATCCGTATACACACACACCCCAGAGAGTAATACCCGGTATACACATACAAACACGGAGACCCGCCCAGAGAGGTAATCCGTTATAACACATACAAACTCCCAAGAGGTATACCGTCTACCCTACCACGCCCGAAGAGGTAAACTGTTACCTACCACACCCGAGATAGGTTATACCGGTATAACAACATCAGACCCAGCATAGGTAATACCGGTATACACATACAAAACACGCCACAGAGAATGTAATACCGGTATACACCTACAAGCCCAGAAGAGGTTATAACCTGTATACACAACCAACCCCCCCAAGAGGTAATACCGGTATAACACATACAACCAACGCACACAGAGCGGTAAATAGAGAAACCAATATATAAAAAGACGTAAGACGAGAAAATGAAAAAAACACTAGCAACGAGCCCCGGAGAGAAGCGGCGGTATAGAGGACTCGCTGTTGGGTTATACTCACATGCAGCACAGACCAGAGAGGAGTATGTACCAGCGGATGATGACACAATACCCGCCCAGAGGGTAAATAACTGAGAAACCCGGTATACACGCACTGCACTGCTATCCAGCACAAGGAAGACGAGTATAGATACCCCGGGTTGCACAGATACAACCACGAAATGTTAATAGCCCGTATAAACACTAGACCGCCGCCCAGAGAGTAATAAACGGTATGGCACATACACAGCCGAGAGAGGTAAGCCTTTATACCACATACAGCCAGGAGAGGTAATACCGGTATCACATACAGCCCAGAGATGTAATACCGGTGTGCACATACACGCCAAGAGGATACGGTATACACAACACCAGAGAGGTAATACCCGGTATACAATACCGCCCAGAGAGGTAAGACTCAGTATACACATCCACGCCCAGTAGATGTATACCGGTATACCTCACGCCCCAGAGGTAATACATATACCGGGATAAACACCATACACCCCAGAGAGGTAATACCGTTAACAACACTCCCCGAAGAAGGTAAATCCCGTATACACATACACCCCCAGAGATGTATACCGGTATACACCATACACGCCCCAGAGGTAGGTAAATACCGGTATACAACAGACACACCAGAGAGGTACTACCGGTATCACTACAGCGCCCAGTATATAATCCGGATACACATACACACCCAGAATGTAACCGGTATAACACATACCCGCCCAGAGAGGTAATACGGTGACACTACCCCCGCCCGAGAGTAATACCGTTATAACATACACGCCCAGAGAGTTTACCGGTATACACTACACGCCCATACGAATCGTATACAATCAACGCCCAGAGAGGAATACCTGTAGACACATACATACACGCCCAGAGAGTGTAAGACCGGTATAAACCACATACACAACACGCCAGTAGGTATACCTGTATCCACTACACGTCCATAGAGGTAATACCTGCGGTATAACCCCTACAACCCCAATAGTAATACGGTCTACACATACACGCCCCGAGAGGTAATACCTGTATACACCTACCGCCCCAGCTGTATACCGGTATACACCTACAATACAACGCCCAGGATTTAATACCTGGATACACTACACGCCCAGACAGGTCATACCGGTATACACATACCGCCAAAGGTAATACTGTATATACACATACCCGCCCTAGAGTAATACCCGGTAACATACACACCCGAGAGGTAATAACGTATACACCTACACACCCAGAATGGTAATACGGTATCACATACACGCCCAGAGAGTTTATCAGGTATAACACATACACGACCCGATAGGTAAACCGCTATACAGATTACCGCCCAATAGGTAATACCGGTATCACATCCCTCCAGAGAGGTATCCCGTATACACATACACCCCAGAAGTGTAATACCGTTATAACCATACACCCCAGAGAGGTAATACCGGTATACACATACACGCCTACGCCCAGAGAGGTCTAACGGTAATACAAAAAACATACACCCCAGAGAGGTCCTAACCGGTATCAGCATACACACCCAGAGATGTAATACCTTATAAACCATACAAACGCCATAGAGGTAATACCGTTATACACATACAGCCCATAGAGGTATACCGATATACAGATACACGCCCAGAAGGTAATACCGGTATAACACATACACTCCCATAGAGTTAATACCGGTATCCACAAACACCCCCAAGAGGTAATACCGTATACACACATACACTCCCATAGAGGTAATACGGATACAACTACACACACCCGAGAGGAATAGCCGGTATACACTACACCACAACCCCTAGAGGTACTCCCGGTATCCCATACACCCCAGAGAGGTTAATACCGGTATACACGACACACCCCGAGGTAATAACGTATATAAATAACCTACACAACCCAAGAAGGTAAATACCGTTATACCATACACATACACGCCCAGAGAGTACTACCGTTATCATACAACTCACAGAGAGTTAATCACCTGTTCCACATACATAACACGCCCAGAGAGGTAATCCTGTATACAGATACCACGCCTAGAGTAATACCGGTATACACATACCCACTCCCATAGCGGTATACCGGTAACACCTACACGCCCAGAGCGGTAATCCGGTATAACATACACCCCGAGAGGTATACCGGTATACCATACACCCCCAGAGAGGTAATCCCGGTATAACACATACCCTCCTCAGAGATGTAATACCGGTATACACATACACTTCCCATAGAAGGTAATCCCGGTATACACTACACGCCCAAGAGGGTAAGACCGTATAAAACCCATACCCCCCAGAGAGGTAATACCGTTATCACATACCCGGCCCATAGAGAGGGTAATACAGGTATACCCATACACTCCCAGAGAGGGATACCGTTAACCACACTCCAGATAGGTAATACCGTATCACAATACCCCCGAGAGTTATACCGTACTACACAGACACGCCCAGAGAGGTAAAACCGTATCACATCCTCCCAGACCGGTAAATAACCGGTATACACCTCCCGCCCAGGAGGTAAACCGGTCTCACATACACCCCAGAGAGGTAAATAAATACCGTATACACATACACACCCAAGGGGTAATACCGTAGACATACACACCCAAGAGATGTATACCTGGTATCACATACAACGCCCATAAAGAGGTAATACCGGTTAACACAGACGCCGCCCAGAAGAGGTCTCCCGTATACACATACACAAGCCCGATAGAATACCATTATACACATACAACAACCCAGAGAAGTATACCGGGTATACACATACAAAACGCCCAGAAGGTAATCCGGTAACACATACCCTCCCAGAGAGTATACCGTATACCATCCCCCAGAGAGTAATACCGGATACACTACCCACCCAGAGAGGTATTACCGTTATACACATAACACGCCCGAGAGTAATACCGGTACACATACACTTGCCATACAGGTAATCGGTTAACCATACACGCCCAGAGATGTAATACAAGGTATAAAAAAAAACACATACACTCCGACCTGTAATACGGTATACCATACACTCACGCCCAGAGAGGTTAATACCGGTATACATATACACACCCAGATAGTTATACGCGGTTACACATACAAAACGCCCAGAGTGTAATCCCTTATCACATACAACCGCCCAGAGGAAGGTAATACCGTTATAATACAGACACGCCCAGAGAGGTAATACGGTATACACATCACCGCCCGAGAGGTCATACCGGTATACACAGACACCCCGAGAAGTAATACCGATATACACACTACAACCCAGGAAGTAATACGTTAAGACACATACACTCCCAGAGAGGTAATACCGGTATACCCACCCATCACACCCATAGAGTAATACCGTATACACATACACGCCCAGAGATGTAATACCGGTATAAACACATACAACGCCCAATGTAATAATACCGGTAACACTACACTCCAGACAGGTAAACCTGTATCCCATACACACCAGAGACATGTAATAACAACCGGTATACACATCCAAACGCCCAGAGATGTAATACCGGTATAAAATAACACATCACTCACTCCCCGACAGGTATACCGGGATCTAACCCTCTCCCACATACACTCCACGAGAGGTCACCTATCCGGTATACACATACAACGCCCAGAGGTAATAAAGGACCGGTATCAAACACATACACAACCCAGAAGTAATACCGTTTACACATACACGCCCAGAGAGGTAATACCGATATACACATACACGCCATAAGGTAATACCGGTATTAACCATACACGCCCCAGAGAGTAATCCGGTATACCTACAAACCCCCCAGAGAGGTAATACCGGTATAACACATACACACCCAGAATGTATACCGGTAGCACATACACGCCCTAGAGGTAATACCGGATTCACATACACGCCCAAGAGGTAAAACCGGTATCCATACACGCCCCAGAAGGTAATACCGGTATACACATAACACGTCCCTAGAGTTAATCCCGGTATACCCATACACGGCCATAGATTTATCCGGTATACATATACATACAAAACGCCCAGAGAAGTAATCCACCGTATAACACATACAACGCCCATATTGGTAACGGAAACACTACAACGCCCAGAGAGGTATACCGGTATACACATACACGCCCAAGAGGTAATACCGGTATAAACACATACATGCCCAAGGAGTTAATACCGGTATCCACACCACACCCTAGAGGTAATCCGGTATACACTACACGCCCAGAGAGGTTATACGCTGTTATACCACATACCGCCCGAGAATATAATACCGGTAGACACATACACCCCCAGAGAGTATACGGTTAAGAACACTACACCCCATATATTTAATACCGGTATACCATACCACCCCGATATGTATACCGGTATAAACCACACTACACACACCCAGAGAGGTACTACCGATACCATACCGCCCAGAAGAGGTCATACCGGTAATAAACAATACACGCACAAGAGTAAATCCTGGATAACATACAACCCCAAGAGGTAATACCGTATCCACAGACACACCCAGAGAGGTAATACCGGTATACACTACCACCAAAGGTAATACCGGTATAAAACACATAACACGCCCAGAGAGGTATACCGGTTAACACTACACGCACAGAGAGTATACCTTTACACATACACCCAAGAGGATACGGTATAACAGATACACGCCCCATAGAGGTATACCGTATACACATACACGCCCCAGAGAGGTAATACCGTTATAACCATACACATACGGCCCAGAAGTAATACCGTATCACATACCTCCCAGATAGGTAATACCGTATACCATACACTCCCAGATAGTTATAGCGGTATACACTCCCCTCCCAGAGATGTCATACCGTTCCACATACACTGCCATAAGAGTATACCGGTATACACCTACACCCCAGAGAGGTAATACAGTATACAATACCTCCCAGAGAGGTAATACCGGTATACACACATACACGCCCAAGGGTAATACAGCTGTATACACATACACCCAAGAGTACCGGTATAGGCAACACTCAGAGAGGTAATACCGGTATAACACATAACCCCCAAGAGCATAAACCGATATACACCATACAACGCCCAGAGAGTAATACCCGGTATACACATACACGCCCAGCAGGTAATATACCGTATGCACATACACTACCCAGACGAGGTACGCCGTAAAAACACATACACCCCCAGAGAGGTAATCACCGATATACACAACACTCCCAGACTGTTAATCCAGGTGTAGTTACATAACCATCCAGAGAGGGCATACGCGGAATACACTACAGCCCCCATAACTGGGTAATACCGGACACATACACTCCTCCAATTAATACCGGATAACTCGACCGGAAACACAACCACAACCCAGAGAGTAATACCAGGTATACACTACAACGCCTAGATATACCGAGTATAACCCATACACTCCCAGACGGGTAAATACCGGTATACACATACACGCCCAGAGGTAATACCGTATACTCACATACACCCAGAGAGGTATATCCGGTATAACACATACACTCCCGAGAGGTAATCCGGTAACCATAACACAGCCCAGCAAGAGATACTACCAGAAACCCATACACGCCCAGAGAGATATCCGGTAACATACCGCCATATATAAAAATACCCTTCACATCACACACCAACCCAGATGAGTAAAGGTATAACCCAGTAACACCACACCCCACGAAATGTAATACCCGGTATACCAACACGCCCCCGATGATATACCGGTATGACACATACACGCCCAGAAGATCATACCGTATGACACATACACACCACCCAGAGAGGTATCACCGTATACACATACCAAAACGCCCGAATAGGTATACCCATACCACGAAGTATACAACCTATTACACATACCCGCCCAGAGATTTAGGTACTACTCACGGAGATATACCGATAATACATCACCACCCAGAGATGTTAATACCGTATAACACATACATTACCAAGGTAATACGTACTACAACATACCGCACCGCAGAGGTAATACCGTATACACATACACGCCCATAGAGGTAATCCCGGTATACTACATACACGCCCATAGAGGTAATAAACGGTATCACTACAGAATGTATACCGTATCATACCACCCCGAGAGAATACGCCATATACACATACACACCCCAGAGAGTATATCCCGGTATACCATACATAAGAGAGGTAATACCGGGTATAAAATACACTACACGCCCATGATAGTATACCGGTAACCATCCACGCCCAGAGATGAAACGGGATACAATACGCTCCAGAGAGTTAATACCGTTTAAAATCCACAACACTGCCCAGACTAAGGTATAACCGGTATACACATACATCGAACCCCCAGAGAGGTAATACCGTATACCACTACACCCCCAGACATGTATACCGGATACCCATACACCGGCCCACGAGAGGTAATCCGTATACAATACACCCCATCTAGGGTAAATCCGGTATACACATAACAGCCCCAGAGAGGTAAACCGGTATACACATCACACGCCCAAGAGTGTAATACCGGTATAATATAGACACGACAACGCCCAGAGAGTAGACGGTAATCACCCCATGATAGTAATAGCCTATACACCATACACGCAGTAATTATACCGGTATACACTCAACCCCGGAATTAAGACCGATAGCAATATCAACTCCCAGAGAAGTAATACCGGTATACACATCCACATACAACGCCCAGAGAGGTAAAATCGGTAACACTACAACACAACCCAGAGGTAATACCGGTATACACAACAACAAGCGCCCATAGAGGTAATACCGGTATAAACCACATACAACGCCCAGAGAGGGAATACCGGTATACACAACACCCAGACATGGTAATCCGGTATACACAACACACACCCAGGAGAGGTAATTACCGGTATACCATACACGCCAGAGAGGTAATACCGGTATACACATACACTCCCCGACGTATCGGTATAACATACCGCCCAAGAGGTAATACCGGGATACACTACACGCCCAGAGAGTTATTACCGGTATACATATACACAACCCAGAGAGGTAATACCGGTTTATACACCTACCGCCCAGAGAGTGATACCGATATACACATACAACCTACACGCCCGAAGGTACTACCGGTAGACACAACAACGCCCCAAGAGGTAACCGGTATAACACATACACCCCAGAGAGGTAATAACCGGTTTTAACACATACACCCCCAGAGCGGTAATACCGGTATGGCAACAT
This sequence comes from Ascaphus truei, assembly GCA_036426205.1. Taxonomy (NCBI): domain Eukaryota; kingdom Metazoa; phylum Chordata; class Amphibia; order Anura; family Ascaphidae; genus Ascaphus; species Ascaphus truei. The sequence goes on along the minus strand of WSYH01004560.1, from coordinate 17,950 downwards.
CAAAGCGCCCCGAGAGGTAATACGTTTTTTTGCACATACACGCCCCCCAGAGAGGTAATACGGTATACACATACAACGCCCAGGTATAACCGGTATAAAACACATGACACACGACCAGAGAGTTAATAACGGTATACACTACGTCCAGAGAGTTAATACCCCGGTATCCATTATACAAAACGACCAGAAGTTAATACCGTTATAACACATACAACGCCCGAGGGGTAATACCGTAATACACATACACCCCAGAGAGTAATACCGGTAATACAACATACACCAACACGCCCAAGATGTCACTACCCGGTAATACATACATGCCCAGAGAGGTAATAACCGGTATACACACACACCCAGAGAGGTATCCCGGTAATAACACTGACATCCCAAGAGGTAATACCGTTATACACATAACCGCCCAGAGAGATAATACCGGTAGAAACCCTACACCCCAGAGAGGTAATACCGGTAATCCACATACACCGTGCAACCCAGAGAGGTATACCGGTATACCGAAACCCCCCAGAGGTATACCGGTATAAACACATACACACTCCAAGAGGTAATCCGTATAAACATAACACGCCCAAGAGTAATACCGGTATACACAACACGCATAGAATAGGTAATACCTGTTACACATACACCCCAGAGATGTAATACCGGTTATACAGATACAACAAGCCCAGAGATTAATACCGGTTATAAACATACACGCCCAGAGAGGGTACTACCGGTATACCTCCATACCGCCAGAGAGGTAATACCGGTATAAACCCCTACACTCCCATATAGGTATACACCGGTATAACACATACACGCCGCCCAGAGAGGTAATACCGTAAACACATACCTTCCCCGAGAGGTAATACCGGTATAAAAACCCTAACATGCCGAGAGAGGTAATACCGTATAACACCGACACCCCGAGAGGTATACTATACACATACACTCCCAGGAGGTCCTCCCGGTAACCACATACAATAACAAACGCCCATAAGGTAAATACAGTCTACCTACACTCCCAGAGAGGTAATACGGTATAACACTACACTCCCAGAAGGTAATACCGGTATAACACTACACAACGCCCATAGAGTAATACCGGTATACACTACCCCGAGAGGTACCCGGTATACACATCACTACAGAGATGTAATTACCTTTCCACATACACTCCCAGACGTAATACCGTATACACCTCCCACGCCCCCTAGAGTAAACCGTTACACATACAACGCCCAGAAGGTAAATACCGGTATACACATACCCACCCAGATAGGTAAGCCGTTATAACATCATACACACCCAGAGCGGTAATACCGTTAACACATACACGCCCGAAGGTAATACCGGTATACACAGACAAGCCCCGCGAGGTAAACGGGGAAAACACTACAGCCCAGAGGTAATCCGGTATAACACACACTCCCAAAGCAGGTAATACCTTATAACACATACACGCCCAATATGTTAAATACCGGTATAACCATACAACCCCAGAGTAAGACCGGTATACACATACACAAACCCCCATAGAGGTATCATACCGTATAACCACATACACAACCCAAGAGTATAACCGGTATGCACATATCACACGCCCCCAGAGGGTAATACCGGTATGCCCTACACGCCCAAGAGGTAATACGGTATAACACACTACACGCCCAGAGGGTAATACCGGTATTACACATAACACCGCCCGAAGTTCATACCGGTAACAGACAAACAACGTCCAGAGAGTTAAAAAACCGTTATACAACATACAAACGCCCAGAGAGGTAAACCGGTATACACATACACACACTCCCAAGGGGTAATACCGTATACACATACCACCCGCCCAGAGAGGTATCCGGTATAACCATACACCTCCCAGAGAGGTAAACGGTATACACATACATGCCCGAGAGGTAATACCGGTATACACCACCACACCCAGAGAGGTAATCCGTATACACAACACACGCCCATAGGTAGACTGGTATACACATACACGCCCAGAGAGATAATACCGTTAGAACACATCACAACCCCAGAGAGTTCATACCGTTATAACCATACACGCCCAGAATTTCCCGGTATTAGAGAGGGGGAGTTTTTCTCTCAGGTCCCCTATAATGTGGAAATGCCGAATGCCTTTATTTATGTTTATTTATTAAATTTGTACAGGGAGTAATACATTGAGTGTTACCACCACTCGTTTTCACGTATGTCTTGGCACGAGTTTATAAATACATGTGTACATAAGTGAGTAGGGATACATTATCTACCAACTTGCCAGGCACAGTAAGAGATAATATTGTTATAGGCGTATGAAATAGTTTACAGACCAGATTAAAATGAATGTAGAACAAGCCTAGTTTTGAAAAACTTTTGTGACTGGCTGTGGCGTTAGAGTCTCCGGTAGGTTGTTCCAGTTTTGGTGCACGGTAAGAGAAGGAGACGGCCGGAATATTTGTTGACCTGTACCTGAACAGCTTTTGAGTCTGATCTCAGTGAAAGGTGCTGCAGGTGTAGTGTGGGAGCTTGTTCAGGTAGATGGGTCTCTTGCCCAGAAAGTGTTTTGAAAGCAGGACAGAAAGGTGAACTTTGCCTCCTAGACTCGCTTGATGACCAATCTAGTTCTTTGAGCATTTCGCAGTGATGTGTGGTTGTAGTTGCAGTGAGACAAACGACAATTGGAATTGTAGAGGGTGTCAAGTTTGCAAGGTGGGTTTGAGTGCGAGCCATATACAGTAACACTCTCCATAGTCAATAATTGGCATTAGTTCTGCTGTGAGATCGCCTTCTGACCAGCAGAGGCGTAGGGATACCCCTGTTTTGCCATGTTTTACAATCGTGCACACGTTGTAAGTGGGAGTCAACCATATGTTGCCCCAGATAGTTGAAACTGTACGGGTCCGGATAAGTATGAGAGCTGGTTCTGATCTGTAGCTCAGTCATTGGAAGCTTTAGAAATGTAGCCTTGGTCCCAAGACCCTGAGAACTTGACCTGTTGGTGGCCCTTGAGAACTGGAGTTGGCCACTCCTCGGCAACCTCTTTGTAAAAATATATCAATGGCCCAGATTTAACCCTGTATGCCATGTCGCTGGGCCTTGCTTTTCGACGCAATTAACCCATACTGCTGGATGGCAAGGCCCTCCCCCCCCAACCGAGCTTCACAACGTCTCATGGTGTGAGATTTACAGGGGCTGTCCCACTGCGCAGCACGGCGGCGGGGGCCATTTGTAAAAAGAGCAATCTAAGCAGGGGTCTCTGAAGTGAACCCCAATTAATACACTCGGGGACCCCTGCTTCCCGAGATACGATCTCCGTAGGGCGCGCGGTATTCGGCAAAGTTTAAAGTTGCCTCCGCGTCACGCGCCGATAGGAAGTCACAGACCGAGAGGTCACGGCTTCCTATTGGCCCGCAGGGCGGCGGGAAACTTTGACCTACTCCGCATTAGTCCCCGGGGGCTGAAATTATTGGATGTTTCCGCTCACAGATACCCCTTGTTTTATCCTGGGGGGTGGTGTGGGGGAAGAGAGGGGTAAATGCCACTTGTTCTTGCCCTAACTGGGTATATCTGGGGTTTACTAGTACTGAGAGTTAATAGTATGGAAACTACTTGAAGGTTAATACGGATAATATCAGGCATAATACCTAAAATGGAAAACAAAATTTTCGTAATAGTCCGCATGGTTTAGACGGATCGATCTTGCCAAACTAACTATTTGTTTTCTTTAGAGGTATTAGAATTTTAGACCAGGGTAATGCCGTTAATGTGGTCTTACTTAAGATTTTTGCAAAGGCTTTTGATACTGTTCAACACAAGGGTTGTGTACAAGAAGAAAGTTTGACTCAGTAATAATGTAATGCCGGTTTGAAACTTGTTAAAGGACGACACAATAGAGTGTTGTCCATAATGGAACTTTTTCGTTGTCTCAAGTCATGAGTGTAAGTACCTCAGGGTCTTACTGGACCCCTGCTTTTACCTTGTTTTATATAACCTTGATGTTGGGATCGATAGCAAAGTCCTCCATCTTTGCTGAGGATACTAAATTGTGTACGGTAGGATAATCAGAGCAGGAGTAATTTCTCTTTCTCTCCAGAGGACTTGGAGAGACTGGAGGAACGTGGGCAGGTAAATGGCAGATGAGGTTTTATAAGATATTAAGTTCTGCATTTGGATAACAAGAATCACAAAAGGCGATTTACAATTAAATGCGCTATATTGGTGGAATCCTTGATGGAAAGATTTAGGAGTGCTTGTAGCAGCAGGCTTAGAAGAGTGCTCATTTAATGCAGTAGCTGCAAGGCAAAAGATCTACCTTGCATCAAACTGGGCCATGGATGGAAGGTAAGTCACATAATTATGCCCCTTTACAAGCATTAGTAATACCACACTTGAATATGAGTACAATTTTGGGCACCAATCCTAAGAAAAGACTATGGAAACTAGAGAGAGTGGCGAAAGAGCCCCCAATTAATAAAGGGGATGACAATCTATGAAATCGAGGAACGCCCCGCGGAAACTCGCACCCGGTCAACCCCCCATGGTGTTTATATTCCAGCAGGCCGCCAGCTTTTCTGTAAAAAAGGGGCGTCCCCCCAGCTCCGCGATATACATCCCGATAAAGGGCAGTGCCGGTAACACCCCGTCCCCGTCAACGCCAAGGGGAAACAAAATGCTGCGTGACGGGGGAGAGGGGGAAGAAAAAATGCGGAGAACCAGGTGGTAACTTGGCTGAAATTAACGTTTGGGGGCCCCCTCTCCGGGGTTTTTTTTTTTTCCCTCATCCCCGCAGCCGTGTCTCGTAGAGTATAATCCTTTTATACAGAGACCTACCCTGCAATCACCCGCCATCCGTAACCAGCGGTTATCTGGAGTAATAGGATGGAGTGGTTAATGGGTAATAGGAGGAGTTATAGGGTGAGGTTATATGGGGTATAGGAGGAGTTATGGGAGAGGTTATATGTCATAGGATGAGTTCTAGTATTGGTTATATGGAGTAATCGGAGTATTTTAGTGCAAAGGTTATTGTGGGTATAGGAGTAGTTATTAGGGAAAGTTTACTGGGGTAACTAGGAGTTATGTGAGCGGTTTATCGGTGTAAAGGGAGGGTTATGAGAGGGGTATAATGGGGTAATAGGAGTATTTAGGGAGCGTTATATGGGGTAATAGGAGGAGTTTATTTAGAGTTTATATGGGGTATATGAGGATTTTCTGGTAAAGGTATATGGGGTATAGGAGGAGTTTCTCGGGCGTTGTTATATGTGTAATGCACGGAGTTTATAGGGAGGGGGTATTGGGGTAATAGGGATTTTAGGAGCAGTTATATGGGGGTAATTAGAGGATTATAGGGAGCGGTTATATGGGGTATAGGAAGGAGGTATAGGGGAGTGGTTTATATGGGGTAAATAGGAGGAGGTAAGGGAGTGGGGGGGGTTATAGGGGTAATAGGAAGGAGTTTAGGGAGAAGTGTATATTGGGGTAATAGGATGAGCTATCGGGGCAGTTTATTGGGTACTAGAGGACCCTTTTGATGAAACAATTTCCAACATGACATTTCAGAGAAAAACATTTCCAACCAAACTGCACATTATTACAAACTTATATTATATCATTTAACTCAGCATTTGTTCCAACCTTCTCCTCAACAAACATCAACTTCACATTCCTTTTATTCACATTTTAATTGAACTAAATACAAGCCCTAATATAACATTACTAGCTGCTACCTTTAACCGCGTAATTAATAAACAACATTTTAATAAGGCCTCCCCCCCCCAAAAAACACACTGTATTACTTTTTCTTTTTCCCCACATTAATCCCCAATGACCAAACCTCTTTAATGGTCACTGAAGGTGGGATCAGTCCGAGTTTTTGTCTCGGAACGTCCATTAGTATGTTCCTCTTCGATAGAAAGTTCCGCTACATCGTCCGGAGTCCTTCAGCTCTTGACCCCCAATCCTTTCTGTACAGAAAAACGGATCTTTATAGTTACTGAGGACCATTACCAGCGGGACCTGCAGAACGTTCGAAAGCCCCTCCAAGTTTTTTTTAACTACCATGCTCTTCTTCCTTTCTTTTTTCCCTTCTCTCCTGGTGCCCAGCTGCTCACTTTCTTTTTCTTATTATATTTCCCCTCACTTGGTTTCCATTATAGTAGATCATGCTGATTCTTCGCCAGATTGTTCCCGGCTGGAGTAGATTTTGAGGAGTTCCCTCTACGGGGTCTTCGACCCTGTTGACACTTCCCCTTGCCCTGGGCCTGTTTACACTCTCATAATTTTCTTCTGTAAGTGATCGTGGGCAACTGCATCCACGGCGGTCGCAAGGACAAGCCGCGGCCCGCAGGAGGATCTAAGCAAGCGCAATCCTAGCTGAACCAGACCAACCGCATCTGCAAGCGGCTCCGGACATTTCTGTCTGCAACTTTCAGACCCTCGTCCGTAAAGGCTTCTTTGTCTTCGAGCGCACTTCCTGCTCCCACTTTTGAATATGATGCCATGCTTCTGCCAATTGATATATGAATGTCCATTTATCGCATAAATTACTTACATCTGATCTTTGTAACAATTGCGCTTTTCGTGGCCCAAGGACTGGCACAAGTTGGGGCATTTTATAACATCACAAGACATACTTAAATGTCTGGCTGACCAAATCTATGGCAAGGTTGGCTGACCATAGTAAAAACATTCATTTTTCCTCTTCCTATGAAGGAGTTGGGCAAATTCTTTAGTTAACATTGCCATTTCGCCAAAGTCTCGACTTGCACTTTCCAACCCGCCAATCCAAATTCTTCCTTCATCCATAAGTCTTGTAAGTGGAGCCTTACTTTTACTACTTCGTCATTGTCGGGCCAGGCCAGATCACAAGCAAACGGAAAGAAGATCTAACAACAATACAGCACGAGCCCCACAAGACAAAACAAAACGATCCAACAACCCGAGAACCCACCAAACACCCGAACCAGCCAAGAGAATAGCTGATATGGGACTTATTCATGTCTGAAATGGGAATGTTACAAGACTTTGTTTCCCGGTTTGGAACACACAGGAATAGGGCAACAAAGGACTTTTCCATAATTCAGGTTTTTTAAAACTCTCATATTTGTCCAGAATAGCATAGCCTGAGGTCTCTTAAAAGCTGACAGCGTATCGCATAACCTGGAACATGGATAGGCATAAATGTCATCTGCACTGAAGCCGTCAAACATTCTTTCCCTCAAAATAAGATTGTTTTCCCCTACCTATCAAAAATCTCTCAGTGCTTCATTTCCGCATTCACCCGTTATATCTCCACTTTACAGTTTCCTCCTTTTTAAAGGTTGTGGCATTTCTGGTCAGCCAACGCTCACAAAGGATCCTCCCACTCCAGCTGAAGGGGTGGCTGTGTGAACTGGTGTTAACCTTGAAATGGCCATTACTTCCTCTTATAATACCAATCCCCCATCTCTGATTGGGCCACTCTATCCGAACTGTTGGATCGGAGGCAGCACTTTGCACTCTCTAGCAAAACTTAACTTCACTCCTCCGGCTACGGGTTAATGCAGTCTCCATGGCTGCTAATTACCACCACCTGCTGTTCTCCTCTCTCAGATTCTGAATCCCGGACAGCTAATAGGCAGGGGGTGGTTCTGAATTCCATGTGAGCATGGGTTTCTCTGCTCACCTTCACTGGCTCTCATGCATAAACTCTCCATTTCATCTGCTCTCCTCCAGAGTTCTTCTAGTTCTTGGCTTTAAGCTGGCGCTCCAGATTTCTTTGGTATTTCGTGAACTTCTCCCACGTGGGATTCTGAATCAACCCGCATCAGGCAGGTGTCTGCTGCTTTCTTTGCAATGGCATGGTCTTTTATCAGAATCTTCTGCTGCTTTCTGCTATTAACCCCTGGAATGGTGGCAGCTCGGAACAGAAATCCTTGTCACTTCGGATACAAAAGAAACCGTGGGTGGAGTCCCTCCCTGAATGCCGTTAATGGAAACAATAATATTTTTCAGGCACCGCGATCACTCAGTTCTGAGAAGCAGCAGGTTTAAAATAGTGGAACAATTTTCCAAAATCAGTAAGAAAACCCCTAACAAGCCTCTGACGTAAGGTAGCGAGTATCGCATGTTCCGGGTATCACGCGGTTTTTGTTCACGTGAGGTTTTTTTGAGCCTAAACGTAGATGGTAATATTCATCTCAAATCACTGAAGAGGTGGAAGAAACGAGAGGGAAAAACGCCCTCACCTCAACGTTTATCGTTCAGAACGCACTTATTCCATCTGTGCCCGCTCTGCCCGCTCTGCCAGCTCTGCCCGCTCTGCCCGCTCTGCCAGCTCTGCCAAGTCCACGGGCATCTCAGAAAAAAGAATACGGAAAATGTGTGTACGGTGAGGCAGGGGGCGATCAACTCCAGTTCCCAAGGCCGCGCCAACAGCTCAGGTCTTCAGGATATCCCTGCTTCAGCACAGGGGGCTCAATCAGGGGTTCAGTCTTCAACTGAAGCAGGCTCTTCGACTGAGCCACCTGTGCTGAAGCAGGGGTATCCTGAAAACCTGACCTGTTGGGGTGGGGGGGGGGGTATTCTTGAGAGCCACGGCTGTATGGTATTTAATTTACCTGATTAAAAACTCCTCACGCTAACATTGCCCTTCTTGATATAAATACACAACTCGCTATATCAAGATACCTGTCAGCATCTTACGTACACACAGTGTCCGTCTGTCACGTGCCTCTGTGACCGGCAAATTACTTTACAAAGCGCAGCTGACCGAGATGGCCGGTCACTGACAAACGTACAACTATGGGAAGTGTCAAGTAATACTCTCCTGTGTATGGGACGACACAAAGTGCAGCCTTTCCATGCGAATACACGCCCCCCTAGTATTAGTGAAATAAATGCCGTGTGGGTTACCACCACGGTTGCGGAGGCCACGTCTCCGCGGCAGAGAAGATTGGAAAAGGAGATCGTTCCGTGGATCACTTCAGGCGTTTACACGTCTCCCAGAACCCGTGTCACCGGCGTGCCATGTTTATTTAGGCATACGCTAATAATTCATTCATGTTTTTCACCGCCTAACTTGCTGCAGGGGCCCTGTGTGTTTGCTTACTGGATAATTCTCTGTTTGCCATTTGTCTTTTCAAAGTAAGGTGTGCATTGCAGCCATTTTAATTTTTCCCATTGTTATTGAGTGTTGACCAAGCGGAAATATAACTCCGCGTTGGTTTTTCAATGTAACAGTTAATCATTTTCTCACTGACACACAGCGCAGACACCGCAACCCTCCAATCCAATAATAAATGAATGTAGAGTTACACAGCGATATATAATCATTAGTGTCCCGTTTCAGTGAACATCCGCGCGGAAGTTTCGCACACACGCACGCTGCTTACATCATCCGCAATAATAGCTAGCCTACTGAGTCAGCACATTGACAAGAACGGAGATAAAACATGGCAAAACCCTCCTCCATTGGTAGATGTTTCGGGTTCGAATGATATCAGTTTGGAATAAAAGTTCAAAGTCTTGTTTCTCTCCCAGTTACTCGCTACTGATTTGAAATGCCGACTCAAATTGCACAGAGCATCTTATTTACAGCAGGCGAGATTATCTCACACAGATACGGGACACCGAGCCTCGCTGCACGTAAACCCCTGCGCAATTATTTTAGCAACATGCTGATGTCATCTCTTCCGTTATTCCTTCCTAAAAATCTCTACCAAACACCACCCATGTTTCCAGGAGACTTCCACTTGCAGGCGATCTATTTGCTCCGATCCTATCGGACATTTTGTTTCCGAACACAAGTTTCACGCTTATTGACCAAGTAATATATACTGCTACAAGCGCCGCAAACGACGCCTCCCGGTAAAAGATAAAGAAGAGCCGCGTTTTTCACTTACCGTATGCGGTGTCCATGTTGGCGTGAAGCTGCGTTTTGACATTGACCAATTCTCTCTTTCCTGTTTGATAAAAGAGTTAATCGCAGACGGAGGCAGCGTGGAAAAAAGATCTAGGTAAAAAGCAGCAAGGTATTGTAAAAAAAAAAAAGGGAGTGTGCTTCCCGTGTCGTTATCATATTGATTCTCTTAATCAGGGCTAATGTAGGTGGAGATGTTAAATAGTAACCAGTTTCTTAGGGTGACCAATCGACGAGGTAGTTGTAGCTATAGTAACTGCCTTGGCCAGAAACTCAAACATGGCTTTTACTGCATAGTTTTCAGTTATATTCACACCTTGTCTCAATAAAGAAATACCAATTCTAGGGAGAACATGAGGCTGTTTCTCTCGTTCCCACTAACCCTCGTGAAAATAATAAACAGTTGCTGGCGTCATCTCATTCTAAATCTGTGTTTATGCAATAATAATGGTTTATTTTGACCTTGTATAGCGCTGACGTTTTTGCAGGCAAGAGTGCCTACCCCGCAGAGCTTACAATCCATTTTTTTCCCGTGGTGCTGGAGGCACAGGGAGATAAAGTGACTCGATCAAAGAGCTGACACACGGATTGGGAGCAGGCTCTTGAGTTATTGATGTAATAATAATAAGAAGTCGTTTTTCTAGTATCGTAGAAAATGTACTCGATTCCTTATCACTGCTCTCGTCCTGGTTATAAAACAGCAAGTGTATGAAATAGTTAATTCCCCTCATTGTCCTAAAATAAAATCCACGCAAGAACATTTATTTATAATTAGGAAACAGTGCAACACACACTAGGAGATCAACAACAAAAAGCCAAATCAAGTCAGTCACAAGCTATTTATTGATTTCACAAAGATAAATCGTTTCCAATAACAGGCACGGTGAATATTTAACACCACAGTCAAAATCTATCAATATATATTAGAGAGACGTTAACCGAATGGTATTTTAATGGAAATGTACTGCGTTTTATGAGGGTTACCGTATATCCACTGAAGTATATGACGAATGCTAGATTGAGTTTACGTGTTTGCTACTGGCGTTACAATGATGGGTCTGGGATGGGTGTTCTCCATAACGAGAACGCGCTCCAGTACTGAGATTTCTGGGTGAGAAGCGCGTTAGATAAAGTTAGAAAATAAATAAAGTGAAAGCACTTAGGGGCCTATGCAGAGAGCAGCGAATTTTCGAAATTCGCCATTTTTTGGAGATAATCGCGCAGAAAACAGCAGAAAATGGAGATTTCCGAAAAACGCGCCAATTTTTCTTTTCTATTTGTAAAACTCGCCTCGCGGCTGGCGAGAACCGCAATCTCGCCAGTTTAAAAAATATCCGTATGCAGAGAGGCGCGAACGGCATCTAGCGGCTGTTCGCGCCAATAAAATGGCGCGATTGTCTCCGTTTTGCCTCGCCAAAAAAAACTGCCGCTCGCGGCCATTGCAAAGGGAAAAAAAAAGGCGCGAATTTGTTTTAACACATTTCTGAAGCGCGCATCTCGCCAATTTAAACTCGCCACACGCATCCATGTTAAACATAGCAGAATTCGCACTTTTCTGCATATGGAGATTATGGGCCTCATGCAGAGAGCAGCGCTATGCAGAATTGGAGAGGGGGAAATTTTTTACCTTTTTTGGAGAGTTTTTATCTCCATATGCAGAAAGGGCAGAAAACTGCCTTTCTGCATATGGAGAGTTTCAACCAGCGCTATTAGCGCTGTTGAAACTACTGGGGAAAAAATCGTTTTTTTTTTTTTCCCCTCTCCACCGGCCGCGGAGCGCCAGCTGCTTGGTGGAGAGGGAAAATGTTGAAAATCGCGCCATTTTTTTGGCGCGAACAGCCACTAGATGGCGATCGCGGCTCTCTGCATACGGCAGAGAAAAAAACTGGAGAGATTTTAAACTCTCCAGCCGCGCGGCGAATTTGAAGGAAAAAAAAAAAAATGGCGCTTTTTTTTAAAACTTGCCGGTTTCTGCCTTTCTGAACGCAGAATCCGCCAATTAATGCCGCTTTCACTTTTTGCGCTGCTCTCTGCATGAGGCCCTAAAACTCTCCAAAAAAGCTACTTTTTAATAAATTCGCCAATTTTAAAATTCGCTGCTCTCTGCATAGGCCCCATAGCCATGGCTTCTTCCCCACCATTTCTAACCGTCTTTCTTTTTTTTGCAATTTGGGATATATTGACCAGACTTATTGCTTCCCTCTGCACCGTCAGCTTCAAAGACGCCATTTTTCCCCGGCGCAACGATTCCGGAACAATGTACGGTATTCGGTGGTTTGTAAATGAGAGCAGACTTCTCCCATCGCTTCCTTCACAAATCGGGATGGTAAATCAAGTCTTCCTAAAACGGAAGCCACACGTGGATAACAAGGAACCCAGGAAAAACGGGGGGTCGTATCTCAAGGTGCCACAGCAATTTAGCCGTCCGAAAAACAACTTCTAACCATCCCAAAAGTCATTTCTCCCATAAGCCCCAAGGTCTGGGGTCCAGGATCCCGCTCAGTAACAAGGTCCCATCCACGTCGTGCTCAACAAGGTTAGGTGTATGCCCGTGTCCTGGGACCCAGGGAGGCTAATGGGTTTATACCATATTGAATTCGGAATTTATACATTTTCTTATACATGTTTTTTTAGCTCTAATTTTTGGCAGGATTGCACCTTGAAAGAGAGACTATGAGATTAAAGAGACAATCCATGCAGCACTAAAAAAACTATCTACTACATTTAATATATTCAGCCTCTGATTAACCTTTATTGAAAATGAATTACCTAAGATGCCGATTGATCCTTTCTCCCGTGATCGATCAGCAAAGATCCTGCTTCCCAGGGTTCACTAAATGGCCGCCTTTCAGTTTCAATCAATCTTTAACGCAGCAGCAGCTACAATGTATCCTTATATTACTCAGGTAACATTATCTATTGTTACAGTTTGCAGGTCAAACTGCTGGGAACATTGGCAACAACTGATCACAAACAGGAAAGTGTTGCAAAGATCTTGCACTGCTGGTGGCTAAAGCCTGCTGTAGAAATCACAGGATGCTCAGTATATTAAAACTCATTAAAATGGCATTAAGACTTGAATAAAGAAAACAATGTAGTAATTATTAGCTAATACAACAGCTGATCTATTAAAAAACATGTATGATATTTCATGGATTTCTCCTTTAATATAGATATTTTTTTTATTTTTCTAAAAGGGGTGGCAGTTTTAATTTAAATTTGAATCACTATCAGCTTGGATAACAGACATTAACCCAGAGTCAACGCAGCAGCACAAAATGTAAACAAGCCTAGATAAACACGCACTCACACAGGGGCTGATTGAGCCACCTGTGCTGAAGCAGGGATATCCTGAAAACCTGACCTGTTGGGGGGGTGGGCTTGAGGACTGGAGTTGGGAACCCCCGTTCTAAACCAGCTAACAGTAGGTATTAAAGAGCACCCACGCTCCTAATTTAACAATCTGCACTTGTTCCATATTCTTACTAGCATTTGCTCCTGATTGTTACATTGGGGGGAAATCTCCAGATCTGTAGAAGACACGTCCCTATAGCAGGGAGGGATTCCCTGTCACGTAGCCAGGCAGGGGACTCGGGCTGTTCAGGGCCTGACACAGCGCTGAGCAGGTTAAAGCCAGACACCTGTTTAAATTACCTGCTCAGCTGCCTCATTAAAGGCCTTTTAAAAACCCTGCAGTAGGGGCTCTCTGATCCTGAAACTGAGTGCAGCTGGACCGCACAAGAGTTACCACACTGCACAAGACTGTCAGACCCCCTGGGCCTCTGTGGAGGACACCCTGCCCTCAGACTTTCCAACCCCTACAACGGCAGGAGGAAGCCGGCGGCCCAGAAGTCAAACCTCGCCCCACACTGAACTTTGTGTTATTGTTATTAAGGGTTTTAGCTCACAGACCCACAGATAGGGACTGAGGCCTTGCGTTAGTCACGCTCCACGCGGAGCTTGGTATCGTTATTTTGGCTGCTCCTTTTTCTTTGCTGACATATAAGCTGTATTTTTGTTGTAAAAAAAACCTGAATATTATTTCCCCCCCCGAAATCCCTCTCCTGTTTTAAACCTCTGCACGCCTCTCTGAGTCCCACACCCCCATTCTAGTGACTCCATTTCAATAGAAAGTACTGGGGCAGAGGGATCCCTAAGAAAATATCAGGTCTCCTGAGTGAGGGGGTAACCGTTAGGAAACCGCATTGAATAAATGGCAGCAGTCTGCGTCCATCCAAATATTATTTTGTACGAGATATGAAAAATACAGTGGCAGCCGAAATATTACATTGTATTCATTCTTTGCAAATGTTGTGTATTGTTGTGAAATAAAATGCGAAATATCAGACTCGTCTGGTTTTATTTCTTCTTTTATTAGGTTTTACAAGACACTTGAATTTTCAGACACATATAAAGTACGGATATCCTATATTTCACAATGTTTATAAACAGTATAATTACTTTATATACAATCAATGTTCATAAAATCAATATACAATGGCCCTATGTAGCATTTTGTGCTCTACTGTTAGCCAGCATATATCTATGAACATACAGCAGGTATATTCCACATACCCAGTTACAAATATGTATCTTTACAAATTGCCCGATCCTATACAGTACTTTATTGTGAAACGACCCAATATTTGTTCTGTTTGGCAGACATATTGGTGTAGCTACATTTTATGGGCTTTTAAAATGAAGTAGAAAGTGGGTATCCAGGCACACGGACGTAAATTAAATAGTGATTTATTGTAGCAAAAGACAACCAACGTTTCGACTGCCACGCAGTCTTTATCAAGGTGAGGGCTTTTAACGTGGCCCCTGGTGTCATCTCTCTGAAACATGCTTTATAACTCAACTCTTAATGCTTTGGAATTAATGCTGCCTGCTTTCACCCAGCTGGTCATACCAATAAAACCGGTGAGTGCTGCCCGGCGTATTGTCAGAAGGCTTTGGGAACTGAAAATGATCCCACATATCTTAAATTGTACAACAGATTGTGGGGCCTATGCAGAGAGCAGCGAATTTAAAAATTGGCGAGGGTAATAAAAAGAAGCTTTTTTGGAGAGTTTTATTCTCCATATGCAGAAATGTGCGAATTCTGCAATTTATAGCATGAATGCGTGTGGCGAGTTTAAAATGGCGAGATGCGCGCTGCAGAAATGTGTTAAAAAAAATCGCGCATTTTTTTTCCCTTTGCTATGGCCGCGAGCACCAGCTTCTTGCCAACTTTTCTTGGCGGAGCAAATTGTAGAAAATCGCGCCATTTTATTGGCGCGAACAGCCGCTAGATGCCGTTCGCGCCTCTCTGCATTAGGATATTTTTAAAACTGGCGAAATGTAGGTTCTCGCCAGCCGCGCGGCGAGATTTTCAAATAGAAAAAAAAAATGGCGCGTTTTTCGTACCTCGCCATTTTTTGCTGGTTTTTGCGCGATTTTCTCCGAAAAATGGCGAGGTTTTAAATAGCGCTGCTCTCTGCATGAGGCCCTTAGAAATGGTCTAGATTAGAACAGGCCTGCACAACTCCAGGCCTCAAGGGCCACCAACAGGCCAGGTTTTCAGGATATCCCTACTTCAGTGCAGCTGGCTCAATTAGTGGAAGTAGGGATATCCTGAAAACCTGTCCTGTTGGCAGCCCTTGAGGACTGGAGTTGTGCAGGCCTGGTCTAGAAGATTGTCGTGGGGCTGTTAGCTCAGGGGCACTGCATATTTACATTCATTTAGCACCAGAATAGAGACACAGCTTAGCAGCGCTTGCTACATAGAACCACTGTAGTAATGAAAAAGGGGGTATTGTGTTACGTACAAAGTTTATCTATTGCTACTATTCACTAAGCGAAGCCACTTTCTCCATAATACGCCAGCAGAAAATACAAACAAACATATTGCATGGCTGCATAATAACAGGAAGTTTGCTGACATACGATATCATTTACAAACATAAGTGCTTCCATCAGACTTTGCAAAACCATTTACATAGCGTTAAATGATTGGCTAACAAAACGGGTAAGAACTCACCGCTTACTGTAAGGCAATAACTGGCAATCTCCGGATATGGGTGATGGTGATAGCTGCGCCTGTCATATACAGCGCACAAGCAAGCTACCAAATCCGGATCTGGGTGATGGTGGTAGCTGCGCCTGTCATATACAGCGCACAAGCAAGCTACCAAATCCCCGGATCTCGGTGATGGTGGCAGCTGCGCCTGTCATATGCAGCGCACAAGCAAGCTACCAAATCCCCGGATCTCGGTGATGGTGATAGCTGCGCCTGTCATATGCAGCGCACAAGCAAGCTACCAAATCCCCAGATCTCGGTGATGGTGATAGCTGCGCCTGTCATATGCAGCGCACAAGCAAGCTACCAAATCCCCGGATCTCGGTGATGGTGATATCTGCGCCTGTCATATGCAGCGCACAAGCAAGCTACCAAATAATTTTTCACCAGTCTTGTTACTCTAACCTCTTCTGGGCTGGATGAATCTACAACATATTTATTCTGAAGACTATTACAGCCGTAGGGCCAACTCATTCTTTCCATCTGGGGTCTGGTTAGATGACTGGGGTTTTAGGGTTAAAGACATTACAAGCAAGTGAGGTTTGTATATCCCTATCATCCACTAACACTGCCCTCTGCTTCATGAAAATGGAAGGGAAAGAGCAATGCCAGCTCCATTTGACCTTGAAAGTGTCATTTGACCTTGTGGCACCATATGGACATTGGGTGTGTCCTCACTCAATGCAGATGATTATATATTGAAAGACTTGCAGCTGGTATTCGGTTCCTTTCATTTTGTCACCCAATTTGCGAATCATTTGTGCTTATTTACAGGACATTATTATTTATTGAATGAGCGTTGTTCCCTGACGGCACACCTTTTGGAGTTCCCATCATCATGTACATTTGTAGTCTTTCTTTCCCATTAGACTGACAGCTGACGTACAATTTGGGCCTTGAAATCAATCACGTGCCATGGCAGTTCCTGGAAGAACCTGAATCCCTGGGGTGGCAAAAAAAAGGTAGGATAATATCTGGATAATGATATTTATTTATCTATCTAACATAACTATGGCTAACGTGTAATAAAAAAAGTTCACGAGCTAGTGAGTAGGGGGTAGAAATAAGTAACATCTACCATCAACTTAACTGACTGATTATAGGAATAAATTCTATATAGTCCAAAGCAGCCGTTTGGGCCCATGCTTATCCAAAAATATCCACTGACTTCAAAAAGAATTTTTGGCTGAAAACATCCGGACTGGCCGATTCGGACTATATCAAATTTACTGCGTAGTGTGGTAAAAGCTACTTTAGGACAGGACTTCTGTAATCTGTGCAAGTTATGGCACTTTCAGGCGTCTGCCCATATGAAGTTGATCTTAAAGCATCCAGACCATCCAAAAGATACTCAGCACTGAAGTAACAACTTGGATACAAAAAGGTAAGATGAACATCTGCCGTGATACACCAACCTGCCCAGCACTGAACACAAAGAACACATTCGGACTTATGGTTGGGGTACAATAGTTCTACGGATCCCCTGCCTTCAATACGTTAAAACCAGCTTAGTTTGTTGGATTTGACTCCGGAGAAACACATGTTGTTGCTGCAGACGCCTCCGTAACTGGGCGGACAGGCGGAGCACGCCCGCCCCAACTTGTAAGGGGCTTCTCCAATCCAGTTTCCCCTAAGTGGAGAATATAAACCATTAGTTAAAATATAAAGGGATTCATTATAAACCTATATGAATCAGCACATTAAGTACACAATAACGTTTCAATGGAGTTGTTTGTATTGCGGGTTCAAATTGCTTATGTTTTTACTAAGATTCTATGGGGCCTATGCAGAGAGCAGCGCTATTTCGAAATTCGCCATTTTTTGGAGAAAATCGCGCAGAAAGCAGCAGAAAATGGCGAGTTCCGAAAAACGCGCCAATTTTTCTTTTCTATTTGTAAAACTCGCCTCGCGGCTGGCGAGAACCTCAATCTCGCCAGTTTTAAAAATATCCGTATGCAGAGAGGCGCGAACGGCATCTAGCGGCTGTT
>WSYH01004559.1:5935-45786 GCA_036426205.1 Ascaphus truei | reverse complement strand
CGTGAATACGACCGCAATCACCATTGTAAATGGGTGCATAGGATGGAACGACAGGTGCTAAAGGGGTATAAATATGATATTTATCAGTGTTGATCAAAGAGAGTTGATCAGAAGAATTCCCCTTATAAAGTATACAGCACTCTATTGTCATTCATACAGTATACTGTAGTAAAGGGTAGACAACACATGGTCTTGCAGTATACTGTATTACTACAAATCTGTCAGGTTGACCAGAATCACTGAGGATATCGGAAAATAATAAAATTTTATTAATTCTACATAGAATTAATAAAATTGTATTATTTTCCGATATCCGCAGTGATTCTGGTCAATTCTACGTAGGTGTATTAGTATTACACATAGTCACGCTGGGGCCTGAGCTGCGTTACTGACGGGAGGAGCTGGGTGTATTAGTGTGTTGAGGTTTTGAATTGCTGTTAACTTGAAATGTTTCACCATTGTATTGTATTGTATTTGTAAATAAAAGTTTTTTGTGGCGACTTCAGCAATAAAAGAACTGGTTAAATTATCTCACATAAAGTACGTGAATACGACCGCAATCACCATTGTACAGTAAATGGGTGCATAGGATGGAACGACAAGTGCTAAAGGGGTATAAATATGATACTGTATTTATCAGTATTGATCAAAGAGAGTTGATCAGAAGGATTCCCCTTATAAAGTATACAGTACAGCACTCTATTGTCATTCATACAGTACTGTATACTGTAGTAAAGGGTAGACAACACATGGTCTTGCAGTATACTGTATTACTAAAAATCTGTCAGGTTGACCAGAATCAGTGCGGATATCGGAAAATAATACAATTTTATTAATTCTACGTAGAATTAGACTGAGAGCAGAGAGGAGCTAGATAAAGCAGGAAGGTCCAATTAGGAACGGAGGCGGGACAGGAAGAGCTAACGGGAGACACTGCAGATTTGTGCAGGCATAACAGGCCAGGTGAGTCTTGTTGGTAACCTGAGTATGCCGTGCAGTGTGCAGGGGCGGAGCCTGAGGTCCGGGGGACGGGAAGAAGAGTGTGCAGACTGAGCGTGCTCCGTAACTCGTGTGCGCGCGTGAATCGAGCAAGTGGATGGTGCAGGTGTGCGTGCAGGTGTGCGTGCAGGGGGGCGTGCAGGGGGGCGTGGGCGCGCCAGGCACTGAGCAGAAGGATCGCCGAGGGGAGTGATCCCGCGACGGCGGCAGGGGCGAGGAGCCGTGGAGGCCGGTAAGGCAGGTTTGTTTTGTGTGTCCAGGGACTCCCTGCGGGAAGGGGGTGATTTGTGGGTAGAGCGTGGAGAACGCCGATTCCTGACAGTTCTGTCTCTGAATTTAATATCAAAGTACAAAGCACATTTGTTCTTAAAGAGAATCATTCTGTTTCACAAAAGAGTCCTTAAAGTTTACATTTGATTAATTTCTTAATTTTCTGTAAACTTCAGGAAGTTACAGTACAATTATTACAGTACATTAATGACCATTTTTCAGTAAAATTCAAGCTAAGTTGTTTATTTTTCTTCAACAGGTTTAGAAAGCCTGCTTATCTTTGTGTAATGATAACAATAAAACATTACAATGCTTTTTCATAACAAAAAGCTATTTGTGCTGAAGTGTGATAGGCAGTTGAACTATAACATTGATTATTCCCATTATTTTAAACAATATAGTTTTGGCAGACTGTAAAGAATGTACACATCTCAATACATGCAGTACTTACACAGTCTTAAGAAGAATTCAATAATTCTGTAATTATAAAGTGGAAGAATTCCCTCACTCTCACACTAGTGCTCATTATCCTTTGTCACCTTAAGTTATTTCTGTAGGGTAACGCGTTTTCCCTCTATTTTATGTTGTGCAAAGTATTGCACACAATAACCTCTTGCCTAGTTGCAGCATAGAGATACTTATCAATAGAAGACAATGCATTTATTGAATGGAGTTCTTTATTAAATGTTTTACAGCCAGCAGCACCCTAAAATGTATAACTTGGAAAATGTTTGAAGAATTCAAGTGTTTTCTTCTTTAGTGCCACATATTCCAGTAGTAAAGATTGCTTTGCACAGCAGATACAAAATGCAAAGTGCAGTGAAGTTTTAATAACACGTTACCACTGAAAAAGTCAACGTATGCAGCAGGATTTGAACCTGCGCGGAAACCCCAATGGATTCAAGTCCATCGCCTTAACCACTCGGCCATGACTACATAGCTTAGTACTAGATACAGTCAACAGCAAATAGCTCTTGAGCGGATATGGGTAACACTCACTAATGAATATGACCAATATGAACTAAATAACCATGAAACATTTTCATAAAGAAAATACATGACTTGTTTGTACACATTGTTTAAACAACATCTTTGAAAAATGTTGCTTCTATTGGGTTTTTGAACAATGACAGAAATACTTTTTGTTAACCAATCAATGTACAGTTAACAGATCTGAGGCAGAAAAAAGAAAGGGGTTAAAAAGGGTATGGATTGGATAATGTCAAGATTCAGATTAAAAGAGCAGAGTTGGAGGGAATTGGGGCAAGAAGAAATGATCATTACAGGAACATGCTCCAGTGGCGTAATCGGTTAGCCGACAGTACTTATATGTCAGTATTGCATAGCTGCCGTTGTGAGTTCAAGCCTAACCTGAACAAACCCTTTTTTGTTTCATCAACCAATAGCATTGTTTGAATGTAACAATGTTAAAAAGGCCTATGGATGTAAATTAAATGTAATCTTTTACATTAAAACATTTCCGCATTTTGCTATTTGGCTTACATTGGAGGCATGTAAGCAGTCAATTCAATAGGTGTCTCAATGTGGGCAAGAAGATTTTGGTAATTGATGTGTATGATTTAAAAAAATAAAAAAATGAGAGCTGTCCAAGCACATTCTTCCTTCTTTTTCAAACAAAATACACCATGGAGCATGCACTCTACATTATGGGTCTAGAGGATACATATATTTCCAGATTTATATATCCTAAAAAGGCAATCTTTAATGAGCATCCTGTCTATCTGTACTAAGTAGGGTCAGCCTATCCCCCCTTCTTAACCCATATTCACCTCACTCACATTCGTATCTTGTTCATCATATGTAAACCACTTCTCACCCTCTCATAATCTGTTGTTATTACTTTCCTCCTACCCTACCCCTGAGATGATTAATAAACAAATCTAACCTCAATACAAAACCCCATTAAGAGTTAAAATTCACCCTAGCAAGTCACATTCCATTTCAATCAAGCCTGAAATATTTTTTCAAACACAATTTGCACCTGAATGGCGGTGGTGTGAACAAAAGCTTTCTACGTTTTGTTTTTAAATCCAAACAAGTATAAATCCCTCTAAGAGTTAATCCTCACTGTAGCACAACCCCATGCTATTTCACCAGATCTTCAATTGAATAAATTCTCTATTGTCTATAGGCGAGGGATCTTGTATGTGGTAGAAACAAAGAGTGCTGAAGAAGTTTTGCATGTACGACCACCTTTTCTTTCATTTATATTGCTTTATTTTGTCTTATGCTTTATCAGAGTGGGCAATCATAAATGACAACATAGAGAGAATAAAGAATCTTCTTTTTTTGCCAATTACATAGCAAGCTAAAGGAAAACATGCTAAAACCACATTGAAATATTTGAGTAACACGTTAAAGTAAATATGAAGAAACAAGCTTGATGTTAATATTAAAGATATTTAAATCCCTTAAGCATAGAATAAAATATTCCAACACATTTGAACTTTGCAACTCACTCAAAAAATCATGTCTTTTGATCAATTTTAAACAGAGGGTTCTCACTTGGAAAGACCAAACTATTTTTGATGGTTGAAACGTTGTGCATTTGATATAATATTCTTTCTTTAATCCGTAGAGACCCTGAATCCTCCGTTTCTTTTGCTGACTTTGGAGTCTGTCATTCACAGGGACTCCCCTGATCAGGAGCACCACGTAACAGCAAGTATCAGTTAGAGTTTTCAGTTTTTGCTGTGCAGCATTTATCTTGTTTTTTTCTGCTTTTGATCAATATTGACATACAAAGGGTGGAGGGATACCAACATTGATCTCTTGGGTATCTAGAGGGAACTATCAATATGCAGACTATGGCAAAAGTATCAACAAAATAAACATGTCCAAGTATTAGGTATTCAATATTGTTAATCTGCAAGACAAAAACATACAGAACCCCTATAAGATCATATTGAACCTCCCCAAAAAATAAATCTGATTTTAATATAACATGTTCTGTCTCTGAATTTAATATCAAAGTACAAAGTACATTTGTTCTTAATGAGAATCATTCTGTTTCACAAAAGATTCCATAAAGTTTACATTTGCTTAATTTCTTAATTTTCTGTAAACTTCAGGAAGTTACAGTACAATTATTACAGTACATTAATGACCATTTTTCAGTAAAATTCAAGCTAAGTTGTTTATTTCTTCAACAGGTTTAGAAAGCCCTGCTTATCTTTTGTGAATGATAACAATAAAACATTACAAATGCTTTTTCATAACAAAAAGCTATTTGTGCTGAAGTGTGATAAGCAGTTGAACTATAACATTGATTATTCCCATTATATTTAAACAATATAGTTTTGGCAGACTGTAAAGAATGTACACATCTCAATACATGCAGTACTTAGCACAGTCCTTAAGAAGAATTCAAAAATTATCTGTAATTATAAAGTGGAAGAATTCCCTCACTCTCACACTAAAGTGCTCATTATCCTTTGTCACCTTAAGTTATTTCTGTAGGGGTAAGCCGTTTCTCCTCTATTTTATGTTGTGCAAAGTATTGCACACAAATGACCTCTTAGCACTATGTTGCAGCATAGAGATACTTATCAATAGAAGACAATGCATTTATTGAAATGGAGTTCTTTATTAAATGTTTTACAGCCAGCAGCACCATAAAATGTATAACTTGGAAAATGTTTGAAGAATTCAGAGTGTTTTCTTCTTTAGTGTTCCTCATATTCCAGTAAGTAAAGATTGCTTTGCCAAGCAGATACAAACAAAATGCAAAGTGCAGTGCAGTTTTTAATAACACGTTACCACTGAAAAAGTCAACGTAGTCAGCAGGATTTGAATCTGCACGGGGAAACCCCAATGGATTTCAAGTCCATCGCCTTAACCACTCGGCCATGACTACATAGCTGGTAGTACTGAATACAGTCACACAGATAGCTCTTGAGCGAATATGGGTAACACTCACTAATGAATGATGACCAATATGAACTAAATAACCATGAGAACATTTTCATAAAGAGAAATACATGACTTGTTTGTACACATTGTTTAAACAACATTATCTTTGTAAAATGTTGCTTCTATTGGGTTTTTGAACAATGACGAGAAATACTTTTTGTTAACCACAATCAATGTACAGTATGAAACAGATCTCAGGCAGAAAAAAAGAAAAGGGGTTAAAAGGAGTAATGGGAAAATGATCTAACTTGGATGTCAGAGATTAAAAGAGCAGAGTTGGAGGGCAATTGGGGCAAGAAGAACATGGATCATTACAGGAACATGCTCCAGTGGCGTAATCGGTTAGCGCACAGTACTTATATGTCAGTATATGCTAAGCTATGCCGAAGTTGTGAGTTCAAGCCTCACCTGAAGCAAACCCTTTTTTTGTTCCATCAACCAATAGCATTGATTGAATGTATACAATGTTAAATAAAAGGCCTATGGATGTAAATTGTAAAATGTAATCTTTTACATTAAAAACAACATTTCCTCATAATCCTATTTGGCTTACATTGGAGCGCATGTAAAGCAGTCAAATTCAATAGGTGTCTCAATATGGGCAAGAAGATATTGGTAATTGATGATGTATGATTTAAAAAAATAAAAAAATGAGAGCTGTCCAAGCACATTCTTCCTTTTTTCAAACCAAAATACACCAGTGGAGCCAATGCTACTCATTACTTGGGTCTAGAGGATACATATATTTCCAGATTTATATATCCTAAAAAGGCAATCTTTAATGAGCATCCTGTCAATCTGTACTAAGTAAGGGTCAGCCTATCGCCCCTTCTTAACCCAACTATTCACCTCTCACATTCGTATCTTGCTCATCATATGTAAACCACATGTCACCTCTCTCATAATCGGTTGTTATTACATTTCCTCCACCTACCTCCTGAGAATGATTAATAAACAAATCTAAACTCAATACAAAACCCCATTAAGAGTTAAAATTCACCCTAGCAAAGCCACATTCTACCTTTCAATCAAGCCTGAAATATTTTTTCAAACACAATTTGCACCTGAATGGCGGTGGTGGAACAAAAGCTTTCTATGTTTTGTTTTTAAATCCAAACAAGTATAAATCCCTCTTAAGTGTTAATCCTCACTGTAGCACAACCCCATGCTATTTCACCAGTCTTCAATTTAATATATTATCTTATTGCTATAGGCGAGTGGATCTTTTTTTTATAACTTAAATTTTATTGAATCAAAACAGCATAAAATACATTACAGAATACTTTTGTCTTGTATGCAAACAATATTTTAACAACTGTGTGAGTAACAACGAGGTCCTGCTGTGCTTCGGGACCCGGTCTTCCGGGTATTTTGGTGTGGACCATATAGTCCAAGCCGACTCTACTTAAATGGACAAACAGACACTTATAACTCAACTTAAAAGGGGAGACAATACATACTCACAAAAAAAAAATATATATAAGGAAAAGGGAGGTCGAGGCGGGGTGGGAAGGGGAAAGGGGTAGG
Organism: Ascaphus truei; assembly: GCA_036426205.1. Taxonomy (NCBI): domain Eukaryota; kingdom Metazoa; phylum Chordata; class Amphibia; order Anura; family Ascaphidae; genus Ascaphus; species Ascaphus truei. The sequence continues at coordinate 39,057 of WSYH01004559.1, read as the reverse complement.
TTGGGGGTGAGGTAGGGGGAGTGTGTTAGCAGTATATGCGACACGTGGTCCCGTGCCAAGCATCACAGATGTTTGCAAGCTGAGTCGTCTCTCACATTACTTATATTATAATGCTGCTATAAGGGGTCTTGGGTGTATAGAATACCTCTTGTAAGTCCCTCCCAAGGAGAACGCATCTACTGTTATCAGAGCCATATTGAGGACCTCTCAATCCCCGGGATATCTGTCTGTGCCAGCCAAGGCGTCCAGACTTTTAGAAAATTGTCACCAGTATCGTTAACTAAACTCGTTAATTTTTCCATCTGGCAAATGAACCAAATTCGATTCCGAATCTTTGGGATGGTTGGGATATCAGATTGTTTCCATAATGCTGCGATCTCGCACCGCGTTGCAATTGCAAAATGGGCAATTAGTTTGTTATTTGCTATGGAAAGGCCCGTCAATGGCCTGTTCAGGAGGAACAACCACAGGTCTGGGGGAATGGTGAGATCAAACAGTCTCTGTATCCAATGTCTAATCGCCTCCCACAGTGGAGAGATCCGTGGGCAAGACCACAGCATATGTAACAGGTCGGCTGTTCCTCCGCACTGGCGGGGGCACAGGGGAGAGGAACCCGGCACAAACCTTGATAATTTCAGTGGGGTGAGGTACCATCGCATTAGGACTTTATATGTGTTCTCCTTGAGCATGGTGCATATGGAGCTCTTCGCTGTAGCCATATATATGGCGCTCCATTCTTCATCTTCTAAGTTTTCTCCCAGATCTGTTTCCCATTGAGATCGGAATGAGGGTATCTGCTGCTCATGTTCACCAGAACTGATCACTTCTCCATATAGCTGAGATGTAAGTCCCTTCGTGTCGGTCTCAGCCAGACAGAGCTTTTCGAAAGATGTTAGTAGGGGGTATGGGGCAAATTTGTTATAAAATGCCCTGATCTGGAGGTATCTAAAGAATTCTGAGTGAGGGATCTCTTTTTCTTCCCTGATATGGTCAAATGTTTTGATTTTTCTGTCATAACCCTCCAGATCTCTAATCCGATTGTAGCCCCTCTGTCTCCAGATTGAGATATTACTGACTGATAGACCTGGAGCGAAATCAGGGTTATTCCAAATGGGTGTTGCCATGGAATTTTTTGTCGTGAGGGAATGTTGAAATTTTGTAGAGTCCCAGATTGACACTGAGTTGGTCACCGAGGAGAGCGGCATGGCGGTAAATTTTCGCGCCGTTTTAGGTAACCAAATTAAGCTGCTCAGTTCTAGAGGTGCACACGCAGCATTTTCTATTTCCACCCATCTCTTTAACTTTGGGTTAGATTGCCATTGTACAATCTGACTTAATTGTGCCGCCTTGTAGTATGATACCAGGCAGGGTACCGCCGGCCACCACAGATCTTTTCATATTTAATTTACTTATTCTCGGTTTTTTTACCTCCCCAGATAAATTTGGAGATTTCAGATTGAAGTGAGAGCAAGTCCCTCCAACTGAGTGGCACTGGAAGAGTTTGGAAGAGGTATAATATACGGGGGAGTAGGTTCATTTTGACACTATGGATACGTCCAATCCAGGATATCCTTTTGGATGTCCACTTCCGTAAATCAGATTTTAAGGTCCGAATCAGGTTGGGGTAATTTGCATTGTACACGTCTTTTACAGTTTTGGTGATGTGGACACCCAGGTATTTTATGTGGTTTTGTTGCCAGTTAAATTTGAAATTCAATTTTAGTAATTTCTCCATGTGTCTAGGGAGGTTGATGTTGAGGGCTTCCGATTTGGATTGATTGATTTTGAAGCCGGAGACCTTAGAGAATCGATCTAGTAGGTCGAAGAGGTTTGGTAGGGACGTAAGGGGTTTTGTGATAATTAAGAGGATGTCATCCGCATACAGGGCCGCTTTATGGGTCTGGGAGTATGCGTTTAACTCTGAGATGTCTGGGTTTCCTCTGATTTGTGCCGCCAGTGGTTCGATACATAGGGCGAATAAAAGCGGGGATAATGGGCAGCCCTGTCTCGTGCCGCTCTTTATTTGGAATGGCAGAGAGGGGTAGCCTTGGTGTATGACCCTGGCGGTGGGGTTAGAGTACAGCGATAAAATCGCCTCACTCACCCGATCTCCAAAGCCAAATGTCGCAAGCGTCTCTTTTAAATATGGCCAGTCTATCCTATCGAAAGCTTTTTCTGCATCCAGATTTAACAACATGCTTTGAGTTGCCTTACTATTTGCCAAATCCAACAGATCAATAAATCGTCGTGTATTATCCGCTGCTTGCCGGCCCTTGATAAATCCGACTTGATCTGGGTGTATAAGTCTGGGTAGGATGAGACTAAGTCTATTGGCCAATAATTTAGCGTATAATTTAACATCAGTGTTAATTAATGATATAGGCCGGTAACTTTTGCAGTCTAGCGGGTCTTTCCCAGTTTTATGAATTAGTGATATTGACGCCTTTAACATCTCCTTGGGGATGGGGGCTCCCGCTAAAATAGCGTTAAACATGTGGAGCAACCTTGGGGCGAGCAGCTTTATAAATTTCTTATAGTAAAGCCCTGAGAATCCATCAGGCCCAGGGGCCTTTGATGGCTTCAGTTCTTTAATGGCCTGAGATAGTTCTTCCATAGTGAAGTCAGCATTTAAAGCTGCTCTATCAGTGTCCGTCAATCTCCCTAGTTCCGAGCTGGCTAAGAAATCTCTTAGGGCACCGCTCGTTGTACAGTTATGTGCCACTTTTTCACCGTTATACAGTGTTTCATAGAAGGAGCCGAATTCGTTTACAATTTTCTGAGGATTAGACGTGGGGGTACCAGATTTTAAGCGAATAGCTTGAATGTTATACTTAGCTTGCCTGTCCTTTAGCATGCAGGCCAGCATTGTATCCGGCCTGTTCGCTTTCTCGTAAAATTTTCTCTTTGACCGACTCAGTGAATTGTCAGCTCTGGAAGCTAGTAGCATGTTAAGTTCAATGTTGACATCTTATACCTCCATTAATGTTATGTTTTGGAGTCTAAATTCTTTTTATGGTCAGAGGAGAAAGTCTGTAATTTGTTTTGGAGATTAATAATTTTGGACTCTCTTTCTCTCTTTCGTCTGGCTGTGATATTTATTAACGTGCCACGTAACGTTGCTTTATGGGCTTCCCATAGGACTATCTGCTGACTCCTTGCGATTGAGAGGGCTGAGCCATGAAGACTACCCTATTGACGGAGTGGTGAAGGTACACCTGGACATCCCCCAGTTGAACACTGGCAAGCATCATCCCATGGAGGTGGAAGCATTAGTGTGCCCAGAACCCCAAAATCATCCAAGTGCCCCGATAATCATGGGGACCAACACAGACATTGTACAAGCTGTGATCCGCATGTATTTGCAGGAAGGGGGTGAATTACCATTGCTGGCTCTAGCCACTTGCCCAGCATTACAAGAGGGTTGCGGTAAGATTGCGACCGAAGAGGAGCATGGGGTGCTGTACAGTCAAGAGCAGGGGTTGACTGAGATCCCTCCCGGGGAAGGAAGAATGATGGTCGCCGCCTGTCATTATTCTGCCAGACGTCCGGAGGATAAACTATTCTCCTTGGAAAGCACGATACGTGATGACCAGCGGCTCGGCTACGAGGTATTGGCCTCGGTAAAGAAGTGGTCGGGGAAAATTCCGGCTCGAACTCAGGTATATGTGCGAAACATCTCCCGGTACCTCATGTGCATTGATCATCGGCAGCCATTGGGTCGAATCTATCCAGTAACTTCGGAGAGTAAGGCCGTAGGTGAACGCCCGGTGGCCACCGCCCATGCAGTAATTCCCAGGTTGGCGTTTGACTTCGGAGACTCGCCATTAATGGAGGAATGGAGAGGAAGACTGCAGACCAAACTGGAAGAGCGACAGGGGGTGTTTTCCATAAGTGATATGGATGTGGGGTGCAGTCGCAGCGCCCGCCACACCATTCGATGCGTGACACCGCTCCGTTCCGCAAACATTCCCGACGCATAGCACCCCGAGATTTGGAAGAGGTGAGGAGACTATTGGCCGAAATGGAGGAAGCCGGTATTGTTCAGGGATCACACAGTCCCTACGCCTCACCTATTGTGGTGGTTCGCAAAAAGAATGGGACCGTACGTCTCTGCGTAGACTATAGGACATTGAACAATCGCACGGTACCTGATCAGTGCACCCTCCCATGCATCGAGGATCTCCTGAATGCCTTGACGGGAAGTAAATGGTTCAGCGTGCTGGACTTGAGGTCGGGGTATTATCAGGTACCCATGGATCTGGAAGATCAGCAGAGAACCGCTTTCATCTGCCCGCTAAGGTTTTACCTGTTCACCCGTATGCCGCAAGGGATATGTGGGGCTCCGGCCAACTTTCAGAGGTTAATGGAGAAGACGCTGGGAGACATGAATCCACAAGAATGCTTTGTGTACCTGGATGACATTATAGTGTTCGGGAAGACGCTGGAGGAGCATGAGGAGAGGCTGATGAAGGTGTTGGATCGACTTCAAAAGGAGGGACTTAAGCTGTCCTTGGACAAATGCAAGTTTTGCCGCACATCCGTGACATATGTGGGCCATATTGTATCAGCACAAGGGATATCCACCGACCCAGGGAAGATAGAGGCAGTGGTGAATTGGCCCCGGCCCAACAACGTCCAGGAACTACGGTCCTTCCTGGAATTCTGCGGCTACTACCGGCGATTCGTGGAAGGCTACTCAAGCAAAGCTAAAATCCTGAATAACCTCTTAAAAATCTATCCTAAAGACCCGAGCAGGAAAGCTACCACTGCACAAACACCCTTTGGAGAGAAATGGACCCCTGTTTGCGAGCAAGCATTCTTGAGATTGAAAACCAACCTAACGCAGGCCCCAGTGCTGGCCTATGCCGATCCCGACCGAGAATACATTCTACACGTGGATGCTAGTTTCAGCGGCTTGGGAGCAGTGTTGCACCAGAAACACAATACAGGGCTCCGACCAGTGGCGTATGCGAGTCGAAGCATAACCCCAAGCGAACAGAACTATCCCGTACACAAGTTGGAGTTTCTAGCCCTCAAATGGGCTGTAGTGGACAAGCTACATGATTATTGTATGGGGTATAGTTTGAAGTCAGGACAGATAGTAACCCAATGACTTACATCAACACGTCCGCCAAATTGGATGCGACAGGTCAACGATGGTTGGCGGCACTGGCCAACTATCGGTTCAACCTTATGTACAAACCAGGGCCCACCAACATAGGGGCCGATGCTCTGTTGCGGAGACATGGGCTTCAACCTACCACTGATGAAGAGGTGTGGGAAGAGATTCCTGGGCCTGGCGTACATGCTCTATGCTCACTAGCAGCAGTGGTCAATGATCAGGTGGCATTCTCGGAGTTAAGACTAGCTGATTCACTAGGGTGTCAGTCCTGATCAGTCCCCCGGGCGTACCGACGTCCGGAAGGAATGAACATTACGGATGATAAAATCATTTCCTGGAAAGAATTGGTGCAAAATCAGATTCAAGACCCAGTGGTGGAGCTAGCTCGCCAAGCCCTGCAACAAGGAAATTCCTCTATCCTTAAGCAATACCCCAGAGAACTGGTGAAACTACTGTTGAATGAGTTCGGAAAATTCAAACTAGACAACTGCCTACTGTATCGGGTCATACCGTACCATAATCATCCCGACCGGTGACATCTATTCTTGCCTCAAAGTCTGAGAAACATGGTCCTCCAGGCACTACATGATGATCATGGCCATCTGGGCGTTGACAAAACGTTCGGGTTACTTCAAGACCGGTTCTATTGGACAAAAATGAGAGAATCAGTGGAAATGCATTGCCGACAGTGTACTCGCTGTATACAGAGGAAGACACTCCCCACTCGGGCGGCCCCCATGGCCCATATGAAAAGCTCCAGCCCCATGGATTTGGTGTGCATGGATTTCTTGTGTATCGAGCCAGACACCCGGGGCATCGGTAACGTGCTGGTGATTACAGACCATTATACAAGATACGCCCAAGCGTTCCCCACCAAAGATCAACGGGCGGTGACAGTGGCTAGAGTATTGTGGGAGAAATACTTCATTCATTATGGATTACCGAACCGGCTACACTCTGACCAAGGCAGGGATTTCGAGAGTACTCTCATTAGAGAACTGCTGAAGTTGTTGAATATAGCAAAGTCACGGACTACTCCGTACCACCCAGAAGGGGATGCCATGCCCGAACGGTTCAACCGAACGCTTCTTGACATGCTGAGGACATTAAAAGGCTCTCAGAAGACTGAGTGGAGCAAGCATGTGGAGACGTTGGTGCATGCCTATAACTGTACTCGACACAAGTCTACAGGGTACACTCCGTACTTCTTGATGTTTGGAAGAGAAGCTAGGCTGCCCGTGGATGTGCGACTGCGGATATCTACCGATGGGGTATCCAACAGGACGCACTTTTGATATGTGCAAAGGTTACAAGACAGTCTGCAGCAGGCTTATAAATTGGCTGAGAAGGCGGCGGCGCAATTGAATGCAAGTAACAAAAGGCGCTACGATCACAAGGTGCGACATAAAGAAATCCGCCCGGGGGATGCAGTTCTCCTTCGTAATCTGGGCATTCCCGGAAAGCACAAACTGGCTGATCGGTGGAGAGATGGGGTGTATGAGGTGGAATCACAGATGTCTGGCCTCCCGGTATACCGCATCAAGGACTCCGAAGGCCGGGTAAAGGTATGGCATAGGAACCATCTGCTCCCCATACCTCAAGTAGGGTACAACGAATCGGAAGTGCCCACTGTTTCAATCGATGGAGAAGTTGAAAGTACAGAGGATGGCCCAGAGACTGTAAAAAATGCCACCTCTGAGAATCCTATGGAAGGAACCTCTCAATGGGGCCTTCCGACCATGGGGGCATCTCCCGAAGGAGCTACGGGTAAAGAGCCCCTTGGTCCAACAACAGATACGCTGACTCCAGTGAGCCAGCCGCTCAACCCGCAGAGCCCGTGCTTTGTGCCTCAAAAAGACATTGTAGAGCCATTAAGCCCCTCCAGGGCAGAGTTTGAAATGCCAAATGAAACTTGCTACTCTCCCGAGGAAGTAGCCGAAGGACAGCTTCGCAGAAGCAAAAGAACTGGTCAACCTCCAATGAGGATGGCTTATGATCAATTCGGGGCACCCCATTATGAGGCTCAGCAGTGGGCTCGCCATAAAAGGAGATCTGTAATTGGCATGTTCAGTGAACTGTATAACCTCATGTAGAGCATACAGAGTAAGGTGTACAGAAATGTAAATATGTTATGGTTACGTTCCCAAGCGGGGACGTTGGATTCTGCGAGGGGGAGAATGTAGGGGTGTGTGTTAGGCACCTTATGCTGCTGCAGTGCATGCCGGAGAGAGTGGTGTGGGGTTCCGCGGCGGCCCGATACTATAGGGCGCCGCCATGTTTATTGCGCAACCTTCAGAGGGCACTGGCAGAGCAGAGAGGTCGCGCATGCGCAATGCAAGCGCACGAACAACGGGCCAATAAGGGAAAGGTATAGCAAACAAACAGTAGATGGCGCTCTAATACTATAAATAAATAAAGTGTATAAATGTGATATACAAAAATGCAATGTGATATTAAATAAAAATAAAACAAGTGCAAATATGGATACAATAATTCACTCAAACCCTTAGATGGACTGTTTCAGGGTCCAGGAAACAGTATGAACAGGAAAAACCAGGGGAGCGATTGTACCTTAAAATAAAAACAAAATCTGCATAGTGTGATAATGTTACGCACAATAAAGTGGTATCTAAGAAACTTAGAAATTTATATGGGAAGGCTATAAACATATAACCACCCAAGAATGGTATAAACACCAAGAGGAGTTAAGACCTTAAGCAGAGACAAACACAGGGATAAACAAAACACTTTTATCCATAAATGAATGAATTGGAGGCTTACAGAATCCAAAAGGATTAACAGCATAGGGAGTAGGTAATCATCCGATCATCCGGTCACTGCTACTGCTGTACTGCTGCACGCCACCCGACTGTGTCTCGAACAGCCGTCACGTCACTTCCGGAATCCCGGCCGGTTGGAGATGACGTCACAGGCTCAGTGTTCTCTCTCGCTCAGTCTCAGGGTCACACTCAACGCGTTTCGACGCACTAGAATGACGTTTCTGGATGTATTTTTGCTTTCACTAATACACTTTGATTTTCAACATTGAGTGCTGTCTCTTGTTTACCAATCCTTGGAACGGTAACGTATAACTACAATTTTTGATAATGTACCAATATTTTCGAATTATTTTAGTAATTCTATCTGACTGTCTGTTATAGTTTGTTATAAACGTGAAATCAAAGTTCTTTTTAGGCCTTATTTTAACATTTTCAAGCAGGAGGTTTTCTCTTTCCAAAACTTCCACCTTTTCTACTGCATCTTTGATAGTTTTATTATCATAGTTTTTTTCTTTAAATCTATCCTGCAGGAAAAGAGACTGTTCACAGAAGGTGTTATCGTCTGAACAGTTTCTTCTGATACGCCTCAGTTGTCCATATGGTACATTTTTTAACCATTTGGGATGGTGACAACTAAGGGGAGATATATAATTATTTATATCCACCTCTTTGAAGAAAGTCTGAGTACTGATCAATCCACCATCAATGATGACTGTTATGTCGAGGAAATTAACCCTTTCCTGACTATATTCGCAGGTGAATTTTAAGTTCAGGGTATTATCATTTAGATAGTGGAGAAATCTAATCAGACTCTCCTCATCTCCTCTCCATATGAAGAAAATATCGTCGATGTAGCGCCGCCACAGGCACAGGTCCGCACCCAGCTCTGCAATGGACCAAATATAGTCCTCCTCCCATGCACCCATGAGAAGGTTTGCGTGGGGTGCAAAATTGTGCCCATGGCGGTGCCCACACTTCGAAGATCGTCAAACTCTGGGCATGGGCTGGTTGACAGAGTTCTGTCGAGAGATTAAATATGCCTCATGAACAGGCCAACTTTATCTTAGATGGCATCAAGTATATTCTTGAACACAACTATTTTTCATTTGAGGGAGATACGAACAGTCTCTTTTCTCTGAGGATAGATTTAAGAAAAAACTATGAAATAAACTATCAAAGATGCAGTAGAAAAGGTGGAAGTTTTGGAAAGTAAAAAAACCTCCTGCTTGAAAATGTTAAAATAAGGCCTAAAAAGAACTTTGATTTCACGTTTATAACAAACTATAACAGACAGTAACTAGATTACTAAAATAATTCGAAAATATTGGTACATTATCAAAAATGACTCAATATTGGGTGACATTGTCCCAGACCAGCCTATGGTAATCTTTAAGAAAGCTAATAACTTAAAGGATAGACTCGCACCAAGTGCATTACCTAAGGTTAAGAATAACAGTAATAGGTGGTTGCCCCAAATTAAGGTTTTTTTTGGATGCACAATGTGCACTGCATGTAAATACAGAGCAGACGATAAATTTGGTTTTAAGTCAAATATTTCGAAACAACAGTTTCAGATTAAGCAACATACCACATGTAAATCTGATCATGTTATATATCTGATACAATGTCCTTGTGGGCTACAATATGTGGGTCAAACCACACGGCCCATAAGGACACGTGTTTTAGAACATGTGGGTAACATTAGAAGGGGGGTAACGACCCATCTATTATCCCATCACTTCATTTTAAAACATAATGGCGACGCATCAGGCCTGAGGTTTACTGTCCTTGAGCATGTACTGCCCCATTGGAGAGGTGGGGATAGAAGCACAGCACTTAAAAAAAGAGAAAGCTTTTGGATTTTTATGTTGAAAACTTTAGTTCCTCAGGGCCTAAATGTGGATTTTGAATTGGGTGCCTTTTTATAAGATAATTCAATTTTAACCTTCAATTAAAGCCCCTCTTTTTTATTAAAATGTTTTTATTAAAACTTTTATAGATTTTATAACATCTGCTCTGTATATGTGCATAGTTTCTTTTGATGTATGAGATATGAAATTCCTGTTTCCTTAACTTTTAATTCCTTAACATTCTTTTGTTTCATGTCTTTTAAGATACATCTATCGTCGTCCCTTAGTGTTAGGAACTAGTTATAGTGAGTTCTAATGCTATAATATTTTATTGATTTTTATGTATAATAAAATTGTATGTATAATTTTAATATGATTCTTCTCTTAAATAGCCAAAGAGAGAATCTTTCTGTTATGGATATTTTATGTATTGTATAAAATTTGTTCCTTATGTGTACCTAGATAAATGGGATAGATATTATTGCTGCCCAGATGCTAGGATGTTTAAATGATTAACCTTTTGGAGGAGGGGTTAACATATGTTTGAGTGGGTATATAAAGACCCTTAGAACAGGTCACAAACACTCCTGATGAAGACGTCATTCTAGTGCGTCGAAACGCGTTGAGTGTGACCCTGAGACTGAGCGAGAGAGAACACTGAGCCTGTGACGTCATCTCCAACCGGCCGGGATTCCGGAAGTGACGTGACGGCTGTTCGAGACACAGTCGGGTGGCGTGCAGCAGTACAGCAGTAGCAGTGACCGGATGATCGGATGATTACCTACTCCCTATGCTGTTAATCCTTTTGGATTCTGTAAGCCTCCAATTCATTCATTTATGGATAAAAGTGTTTTGTTTATCCCTGTGTTTGTCTCTGCTTAAGGTCTTAACTCCTCTTGGTGTTTATACCATTCTTGGGTGGTTATATGTGTTATAGCCTTCCCATATAGATTTCTAAGTTTCTTAGAAACCACTTTATTGTGCGTAACATTATCACACTATGCAGATTTTGTTCTTATTTTAAGGTACAATCGCTCCCCTGGTTTTTCCTGTTCATACTGTTTCCTGGACCCTGAAACAGTCCATCTAAGGGTTTGAGTGAATTATTGTATCCATATTTGCATTTGTTTTATTTTTATTTAATATCACATTGCATTTTTGTATATCACATTTATACACTTTATTTATTTATAGTATTAGAGCGCCATCTACTGTTTGTTTGCTATATTATTCTGTGTTTTCTAGATAGGCAGCACTACTTAAATTATATTGTCACTATGGAAGAGATTGAGATAGATAATATTTCTTCCACTATTTTTTCACGGAGGCACACTAAAGGGGTGGACTTCAATAGCCTTCTAAAATTAGATCTCGACAATGTACCTATTGTTGGAGAGGCTAATATTCTGGAAGCAGAATTTGAGAAATTAGAAAAATTACTTATTAAGGATATCAAACATTTTTGGGACTTTACTTTCTTAGAGCAATATGTTCTGAGCAATAGAGTCCCGAGAGGTCTAAGACTTAACAAAGATCCGTCTATAGACCTGGAGGATGAGATTTTCCTTGATAAATGGTACAACCTCTTAGAAAAATGTTCAATGGATTTAATGCATTTAATCATAGAACAACAAAAAAATCATGTGTTACAAATTGACATTGAGGTAAAAGAGGTTGAAGAGAGGATCGGCAGTTTGGATCAAACTACTCTCTTTAAGGAGAAAGATTCCAAATTGCAAATCAAATTAGATAAAATTTGGAAAGAGACGATCACAAAAAAAGTAAAAAAATACTTACGAGATGAGGAGGACTACAAAAATGGTCCCCCTAGAAAACCTGAACCTATTGTAAAAATAGATAATGATAATAAAAAACCCCCTATAAAAACACCAGTTAAAAAAGTTTTACCTCAATTTGAAAAACCAAAAGGTAAAGGGAAAACACCTAGAAAATATCTCCCCAAAAAATCTAGGAAAAGCCCTGAAAGGGAAAACTGGAGAACTAAACAGCCTAAAAAACAAGCTAAGGTACAGATAAATACAGAGAGAACTCCAAAAAGACATATGAGTACAGACTGTGAATCTGAGGGGGAGAATATTATCAACAATAGGAGAGATCAGAGAGAAACCCAAAGGGATAAATTGTTCATAAAAGGGGGCCTCAAACTAGGAAACAATAAGGATTTTTTAGGGGAGGGCAGTTCCACTGCCTTTCGGGGAGCAAATTATGCTCCAATGAAGGACAGGGACCCCTCCTCAGAGAGAAAAAAGAGAGGAAGAAACGAAGAAAACGGGGAAGAGGTACCAAAAAAACACCTCAAAAAGAGCAAAAGGTAAATAATATTTTTAACCTAAGCTCTAAGGTATTATCCCAATCTGAAGAATCAGTGATCTCAAGGGGCTTAAAATTCGCACCTACTGCTGGACCAAGCAGTTTTGGCCTCTTCATAGACGCCCAAAGATTTTTAAGGAAACTAACGATCAAAAGATTTTTTAGACACAAGGATGTAGAATTAAGAACTATGGAAAATTCTAAAATGAAACAGACTGAATTACAATCTGAGGAAATACCCACATTGGTGCACTCAGGGTTAAAATTACCATCCACCTTTTACCCTAAACACATGAAAGGGAAAAATTTAGATGTATTTACCCAACTTGTACAGAGAGACTTTGAGAAATTAGTATTATCAGATGATAAATTTGCTAATAATCTCAACAAAAGCGAGAGAGAAGCTCTTAAAAGTCTCCAAGATGATACAAGTGTGGTAATAAAACAGGCTGATAAGGGGGGAGGAGTTGCCATTCTAAATAGAGAGGACTACATTAGGGAATCCAATAGGATTTTAGGAGATGTAAACACATACACTCCCCTAAAAAAAGATCCCACAGTGGAATTCCAAAAAGAAATAAAAGCACTGTTGGATAAAGGCAAAGCTGAAGAAATAATCAATGATAGTGAATATAAGTTCCTATATAAAGAGCACCCTATCAGACCAATTTTTTACTACCTCCCCAAACTACATAAAAACCTGACTAACCCCCCTGGGAGACCCATCATAGCTGGGATTGATTCTCTGACCTCTAACCTATCTGCTTACATAGATAATTACCTGCAGACATATGTAAAGAAACTCCCGTCGTATCTGAAAGACACGACGGATATCTTGCGTATTCTGGGAGGTCAAATATGGGAAGAGGGATGGTTTCTGGCTACATGTGATGTAACCTCTCTATATACGTGCATTAATCATAGAGATGGGCATGAGGCTGTTGACAGAGTTCTGTCGAGAGATTTAAATATGCCTCATGAACAGGCCAACTTTATCTTAGATGGCATCAAGTATATTCTTGAACACAACTATTTTTCATTTGAGGGAGTTTACTATCTTCAGAAGTGTGGCACCGCCATGGGCACGAAATTTGCACCCAGCTACGCAAACCTTCTCATGGGTGCATGGGAGGAGGACTATATTTGGTCCTATCTCCCCAAAAAATCTAGGAAAAGCCCTGAAAGGGAAAACTGGAGTACTAAACAGCCTAAAAAACAAGCTAAGGTACAGATAAATACAGAAAGAACTCCAAAAAGACATATGAGTACAGACTGTGAATCTGAGGGGGAAAATATCAACAATAGGAGAGATCAGAGAGAAACCCAAAGGGATAAATTGTTCAGAAAAGGGGGCCTCAAACTAGGAAATAACAAGGATTTTTTAGGGGAGGGCAGTTCCACTGCCTTTCAGGGAGCAAATTATGCTCCAATGAAGGACAGGGACCCCTCCTCAGAGAGAAAAAAGAGAGGAAGGAACGAAGAAAACGGGGAAGAGGTACTAAAAAAACACCTCAAAAAGAGCAAAAGGTAAATAATATCTTTAACCTAAGCTCTAAGGTATTATCCCAATCTGAAGAATCAGTGATCTCAAGGGGCCTAAAATTCGCACCTACTGCAGGACCAAGTAGTTTTGGCCTCTTCATAGACGCCCAAAGATTTTTAAGGAAATTAACGATCAAAAGATTTTTTAGACACAAGGATGTAGAATTAAGAACTATGGAAAATTCTAAAATGAAACAGACTGAATTACAATCTGAGGAAACACCCAAATTGGTGCACTCAGGGTTAAAATTACCATCCACCTTTTACCCTAAACACATGAAAGGGAAAAATGTAGATGTATTTACCCAACTTGTACATAGAGACTTTGAGAAATTAGTATTATCAGATGATAAATTTGCTAATAATCTCAACAAAAGCGAGAGAGAAGCTCTTAAAAGTCTCCAAGATGATACAAGTGTGGTAATAAAACAGGCTGATAAGGGGGGAGGAGTTGCCATTCTAAATAGAGAGGACTACATTAGGGAATCCAATAGGATTTTAGGAGATGCAAACACATACACTCCCCTAAAAAAAGATCCCACAGTGGAATTCCAAAAAGAAATAAAAGCACTGTTGGATAAAGGCAAAGCTGAAGAAATAATCAATGATAGTGAATATAAGTTCCTATATAAAGAGCACCCTATCAGACCAATTTTTTACTACCTCCCCAAACTACATAAAAGCCTGACTAACCCCCCCTGGGAGACCCATCATAGCTGGGATTGATTCTCTGACCTCTAACCTATCTGCTTACATAGATACTTACCTGCAGACATATGTAAAGAAACTCCCGTCGTATCTGAAAGACACGACGGATATCTTGCGTATTCTGGGAGGTCAAATATGGGAAGAGGGATGGTTTCTGGCTACATGTGATGTAACCTCTCTATATACGTGCATTAATCATAGAGATGGGCATGAGGCTGTTGACAGAGTTCTGTCGAGAGATTTAAATATGCCTCATGAACAGGCCAACTTTATATTAGATGGCATCAAGTACATTCTTGAACATAACTATTTTTCATTTGAGGGAGTTTACTATCTTCAGAAGTGTGGCACCGCCATGGGCACGAAATTTGCACCCAGCTACGCAAACCTTCTCATGGGTGCATGGGAGGAGGACTACATTTGGTCCATTGCAGAGCTGGGTGCGGACCTGTGCCTGTGGCGGCGCTACATCGACGATATTTTCTTCATATGGAGAGGAGATGAGGAGAGTCTGATTAGATTTATCCACTATCTAAATGATAATACCCTGAACTTAAAATTCACCTGCGAATATAGTCAGGAAAGGGTTAATTTCCTCGACATAACAGTCATCATTGATGGTGGATTGATCAGTACTCAGACTTTCTTCAAAGAGGTGGATATAAATAATTATATATCTCCCCTTAGCTGTCACCATCCCAAATGGTTAAAAAATGTACCATATGGACAACTGAGGCGTATCAGAAGAAACTGTTCAGACGATAACACCTTCCGTGAACAGTCTCTTTTCCTGCAGGATAGGTTTAAAGAAAAAAACTATGAGAATAAAACTATCAAAGATGCAGTAGAAAAGGTGGAAGTTTTGGAAAGAGAAAACCTCCTGCTTGAAAATGTTAAAATAAGGCCTAAAAAGAACTTTGATTTCACGTTTATAACAAACTATAACAGACAGTCAGATAGAATTACTAAAATAATTCGCAAATATTGGTACATTATCAAAAATGACTCAATATTGGGTGACATTGTCCCAGACCAGCCTATGGTAATCTTTAAGAAAGCTAATAACTTAAAGGATAGACTCGCACCAAGTGCATTACCTAAGGTTAAGAATAACAGTAATAGGTGGTTGCCCCAAATTAAGGGTTTTTTTGGATGTACAATGTGCACTGCATGTAAATACAGAGCAGACGATAAATTTGGTTTTAAGTCAAACATTTCGAAACAACAGTTTCAGATTAAGCAACATACCACATGTAAATCACACTTGGTACATGTAGGACACATCCACACACGTGTGACTTATACATACACATGTCACAAATTTAAATTAATGTTGACTATTAATTCCTAGCATTACAAAACACCAACATTGCTAAATATAAGATGTAGTACGCATTGTTGTGATTGCAGGCATTCATGCATGGAGTTTTATGATCAGTCAATTTCATCCGTGATGAATGATCTCCCGTAAGTAAAGAAATAACTACAGTTATCCCCTTGTCTCCAAACACCTCTATATTACATTAATGGAATTTATAAGGAAACATACATAAAATGTGATGAAATGGGAGTAATCATTTTCTAATACAATGCACATGAAAGCTCAAGAGTAGCTAAATGCATATACATGATACAGAAAGTACATATATGTAACATTTGTGTTTAAACCAATATGTTGGGTTTTGACTTCAAATAATTATAGGAAGATTGATGTAGGCACATCTTATGAGAGATGTCAGCAAATATACATACCGTGATCAGTCATACTGGAGATATACCTATAATGCAAAGGAACAATATATAAATTGCAAACATTGACATGCCATCTTCAGTACCGTAAACAACACAGCAAAGTGTGTATTTGGTGTTAAATGTGCAACACCATGTATATTTAATGACATTCAAAATGTAAATCAGGCTGGTGTACACATCATATGGATGTACATGTTACACTGCACCAATAACATTGTATGTAAGCATACTAGAAGCATGAATGAGTATGGGCATAATATGTGTATTGTGTTAGCATAAGGAACAACACAATGCTAAAATATTAGTGCTTTGTTACCCCAGTTTTATTCACATACACACAACTAAAGTAAAATTGAAGAGGGATTATATAACCTGTGCAACAATAACATACCGGTGCCACATCCCTTTGTGCACACAGCAGAGAGAAGAAAGGTGTGCAACCCATATTCATCTGTGTCCTACCAGAAGGGTATATAAAAAAACATTATTGTTAAGATAACATAATGTAAGTATAAAAGTAGAACTTGGAACATATATGTTTGTACTTACAAGAAAAAAATGAATTGATGAGATTCTGGCGTGTCTGGCCACCACTGGCTGTTTGTTCATTTTCAGCAGCTACATGGGTGGGATGCTCGTCTACCACAGGCTCAGCTAGGTCTGACTGTACATTGTGCCTCAGTGCAACATTGTGCAAAATGCAACAGGCAAGGATAATATCAGACACTTTTTGAGGCTTGTATAGAAGAGCCCCACCAGTTCTGTCCAGACACCTAAATCTGGTCTTGAGTAGGCCAAATGTCCTCTCTATAACAGATCTTGTAGATATATGGGCTGCATTGTACCTCTCCTCTGCTTCAGTTTGAGGGTTTAGCACCGGAGTCAAGAGCCACGGCCTAATTCCGTATCCTGAGTCACCTATAATGAATGTAGCACACATAAGCTGACATTAGTGATCAAATTGTACAATGCCAACATTCCTAAATAAAAATGTGTTTTGTGTTAGAACATGTAAATGTGTACTCACCCAGCAGCCAACCATGTTCAAAATGTCCCTCTTCGAACGCATGGAAGACTGAAGAGTTCCTCAGGATAGAGGAATCGTGACTGGAACCAGGGAATTTGGGTACCACATGCATTATCCTCATCGTGGCATCACATACCACCTGTACATTGAGTGAATGGTAGTGCTTACGATTGCGGTACACATGCTCACTCTGACTAGGTGCAATCAAAGCAACATGTGTGCAATCGATTGCACCCAGCACACATGGTATCCCTGCTATATTATAAAAGCCAGTCCTGACTTCCAGCCACTCTGTCGCCTCTGTAGGAAAATGAATATAATTCCTAGCGTGTCTATTGAGTGCATAGAGAAACTGGGTCAAGGCCCGCGAGAATGTAGATTGCGAGACCCCGCCCACTATGCCCACAGTTGTCTGGTATGACGCGGAAGCAAGATAATGTAATGAGCACAGCATTTTAACAAGCCCAGGGACTGCACGACCTCTGGCTGTGAAAAAATCTAAATCTCCCCTTATCTCCTGATAAAGAGCTAAGATTGCTGCTGAACTCAAACGATAGCGACTTACAATCTCCTCCTCACTCATCCCATCTAACAGGGTTCTCTCCCTGTACAGACGCGGACGAGGCACAACTTGTCTCCTCTGTCTTCTCCTCTGATCTCCTGTCCCTCTACCTGTCCCTCGGCCTGTCCCTCTCCCTGTCCCTGTCGTATCCGCGTGACTGTCCCTGTCACTGTCCCTCGGTGTGTCCCTCCCTTGCCCTATATGATTGTCTTCATCATCAAGCATGTCATAGAAAAGAATGTTCCTCCGTCTCCTAAACAATCTCAACATTTTGAAATGAGTAGCTGTGAATGAGCAGGTAATGGGCGTCCTTTAAATAGGTATGTGATGATGTCAGGTGACATAGTAAAATGCAAGGTGTTACATTAACATAATAAAGTACTTCTGTGGCAAGCTGTGTGCAGTTGTTGTTATAAGTATTTGTTGTGTGTATTCTGCAGGGAATGATGATATTTGGCAATGATGTGACGTGAACCTTTGTAGAAACATTGGTTGCAAATAAATAGTTGCATGTGCAATGCATGTAACACTTGTGAACGCAACAGTCAGTCATGTAATTAGGCAAAAAGGCTGAGATTGACGTGGGAAAAGTTTTGTGTAACATGTGTAATTAGGCATGTTATTGTGACATGTTGACAACAATGAATAGTCGTGTGCATATGCATGCATTTCTGTAAGGAGGATAGTTGGTATAGAATGAGTTAACAAGGTGTCCCAATGCTGAATTACTGTACATGTGTGTATAAGTTAGGTTGAAGTGCTTGTAATGCTACGGTTACAATGTAAACATGCAATGTGATTGAGCGTCCAATAAGTGACGTCATGAAAATAGGGAGGACCCAAAACTATATGTAAACATGAGAAGACAGATGTACATGAACGTTTAAAGATGCGTGTCACATTACAAGCATTGTGTAATGTAAAGGAAGATGAATATACGGTGTATGTGTGACATGTGTGTCATGTGTAACATCATGTAAATAATTGTCGCTCAGTTCAGTAAAATGTGTGATATGATGTGAGGTTCTCCTTTAAGAGTTGAGTATAGTATTTTCCCTTGGCACATCATCACATGATGAGTAATGTGACCCGCAAATGCTGCAAACATGTAAAAGTATAATGTTATGCAAATAATACACGTCAGCTGTGACACAATGCAGGGAATGCCTCCACACTGTAATGCAAATGACGTTTGTATTGTGAGCAATGAAACGTAAACAGTACTATACTGTTATACGTCCCCGCTCCATTGACTTCCATTGATGTACAGAAGATTTTTTTTTCTAAGTGCCGTTGCGGCAGCCTTAGCGATCGTTCTCCCCTCCAAACTGCCAACTTTAGTTGGCGGGAGAAATTGGCCATAACATCTCAATTTCGTAGTGCCGATCAGGCCCGATAAGCTGTTTTTTTTTGTTGAATCCAGCCGATTTAAAAAAGTGGCGATCAGTGGCGAAAACAGGCTTATCGGCAGCCGACTGGCCATAACAAAATAATCGGCTCCGAAACATGGCGATATCAAGCACTTATCGGCGCTTACTGAATCTCAAACCCAATTTTGGCTATAAAATGGCGATAATTCCCTTATCAACGCTTACTGCATGAGGCCCTAAGTCTATTTGCCAATAATTTAGCGTATAATTTAACATCAATGTTAATTAATGATATAGGCCGGTAACTTTTGCAGTCTAGCAGTCTTTCCCAGTTTTATGAATTAGTGATATTGACGCCTTTAACATCTCCTTGGGGATGGGGGCTCCCGCTAAAATAGCGTTAAACATGTGGAGCAACCTTGGGGCGAGCAGATTTATAAATTTCTTATAGTAAAGCCCTGAGAATCCATCAGGCCCAGGGGCCTTTGATGGCTTCAATTCTTTAATGGCCTGAGATAGTTCTTCCATAGTGAAGTCCGCATTTAAAGCTGCTCTATCAGTGTCCGTCAATCTCCCTAGTTCCGAGCTGGCTAAGAAATCTCTTAGGGCACCGCTCGTTGTAGAGTTATGTGCCACTTTTTCACCGTTATACAGTGTTTCATAAAAGGAGCCGAATTCGTTTACAATTTTCTGAGGATTAGACGTGGGGGTACCAGATTTTAAGCGTATAGCTTGGATGTTATACTTAGCTTGCCTGTCCTTTAGCATGCGGGCCAGCATTGTATCCGGCCTGTTCGCTTTCTCGTAAAATTTTCTCTTTGACCAACTCAGTGAATTTTCAGCTCTGGAAGCTAGTAGCATGTTAAGTTCAATTTTGACATCTTTTACCTCCTGTAAGGTTTTGGGGTCTAAATTATTTTTATGGTTAGAGGAGAAAGTCTGTAATTTGTTTTGGAGATTAATAATTTTGGACTCTCTTTCTCTCTTTCGTCTGGCTGTGATATTTATTAACGTGCCGCGTAACGTTGCTTTATGGGCTTCCCATAGGACAAGCTGTGAGTCAACAGAGCCCGTATTGATATTGAAGAATTGGTCAATCTCGTTGCCAATAACATCACATATTTCGGGTATTTTTAAGATTGATTCATTAAGTTTCCAGTTCGTCCCAGGTCTATCAGTTCGGATATTATTGCACCTTAGCTCTATTGGCGCATGGTCTGACCATGAAATATCATGGATCCCTGCTCGGGTAACCTTAGGAACCAGTTGACAGGACACAAAAAAGTAATCAATTCTGCTGTACGAGCCATGGGGGTGAGAGAAGAAAGTGTAATCCCTGTCTGCCGGATGTAATTCCCTCCATATATCTGATAACAGGTTGGTCTTGAGGCCCCGGCGCAAAGATACACCCGCTCCCTTGTTGTACTGACCTACAACCCCTGACCTATCCAGGTGCGGTTGCATGACTATGTTAAAGTCACCCGCGAGCACGATGCTCCCTTGGGCCACTGAGTTCAGGGTTCTGAAAAACTTATCGAAAAAGATCGTGCTCTTCTCGCTGGGAGCGTATAAGCAAGCCAACGTGATTCTCTGCCCCCTAATTGTACCTACAACAATAATGTATCTACCATCCGTATCACGTTTACTTAACTGCACCTCGAACGGAATGCTGTTCCGGAATAATATAGCTACCCCCCGTTTTTTGACTGCTGCTGATGATGTGAAAACCTGGGTGAAATCTTTGTCAAGATATTTAGGGGCACTTGATTTACTGAAGTGTGTCTCCTGTAGAAAAAGGATTTCAGCGTGTTTCCTTTTATAGTCTGTAAAGGCCAACTTCCGTTTGGTTGGGTTGTTAAAGCCCTGTACGTTATGGGAAATAAGTATCAACGCCATTTATTAATGTGTGTGTGGGATAGCTTCGTGAAATCTTTGGACTCAGCCAAGATTCCATCCTTGGAGCATGCCCGGTCCGTAGTGCTGAGACGCATCTGTACCATCTGTTGTGTGTTTTGACGGTGTGGCTGATGTTCCCCTGAGAGGGGAAGGGAGGGAGAGGTGGGAGGGGGAGAGGTGGGAGGGGGAGGGGGGAGAAGAGGGGGGAGGGGGGATGGAAGGAGAGGGAGGGAAGGGAGGGTGGGAAGGCGGGGGATGGGGGACCACATGTAGGTAAAAACAGTAGGGAGGAAACAAAAAATAACATGCATATATAACATCAACATGGCAGTGACATCAAATAATAAAAAACAAGAATCCACCTCGGGAGCCCCCGAGTGTGTCTCTTGCGCCCATGGGGTTGGTCTCCTGGTCCAGTCTTATAGAGTGATCTCTCCGTCTTGCTGGGACCCGACCTTCCTGGGACTTGTGTGCGATCCCTCTTTCTCAGGGATCGTAAGTGGAAACGCATGCACGCCAATACGGGGGATCCCACCGGCGTGTTTTTCATAATCAGCTACTATATGTAACTCCGTTAAACTCTTCAACGATGGAAACTGGAGCAGAAACTGCATATCAATAAACACCTCCCAAACATAATGAAAAACTTTACCCTGTGTCTAACCTTCTGTCTCCCTCCCTGAACCACGTCACCTATTTGGAGCCCATCTACTTAGCTCCTTGGAGAATGTTAACCCACCCCCCCCCGCCTATCCCCCCTTCTTAACCCAATTATTCACCTCTCACATTCGTATTTTGTTCATCATATGTAAACCACTTCTCACCTCTCTCATAATCTGTTGTTATTACATTTCCTCCTCCTACCCCCTGAGAATGATTAATAAACAAATCTAAACTCAATACAAAACCCCATTAAGAGTTAAAATTCACCCTAGCAAAGTCACATTCTACCTTTCAATCAAGCCTGAAATAATTTTTCAAACACAATTTGCACCTGAATGGCGGTGGTGGAACAAAAGCTTTCTACGTTTTGTTTTTAAATCCAAACAAGTATAAATCCCTCTTAAGAGTTAATCCTCACTGTAGCACAACCCCATGCTATTTCACCAGAGTCTTCAATTGAATAAATTCTCTTATTGCTATAGGCGAGTGGATCTTGTATGTGGTAGAAACCAAGAGTGCTGAAAGAAGTTTTGCATGTACGACCACCTTTTCTTTCAGTTTTACTTGCTTTATGCTTTATGCTTTATCAGAGTGGGCAATCATAAATGACAACATAGAAGAGGAATAAAGAATCTTCTTTTTTTGCCAATTACATAGCAAGCTAAAGGAAAACATGCTAAAACAACATTGAAGATTTGAGTAACACAGTTAAAGTAAATATGAAGGAACAAGGCTTGATGTTAATATTAAAGATATTTTAAATGCCTTAAGCATAGAATAAAATATTCCAACACATTTGAACTTTGCAACTCACTCAAAAAATCATGTCTTTTGATCAATTTTAAACAGAGGGTTCTCACTTGAGAAAGACCACTTTTTGATGGTTGAAACGTTGTGCATTTGATATAATAAATTCTTTAAATCCGTAGAGCCCTGAATCCTCCGTTTCTTTTGCTGACTTTGGAGTCTGTCATTCACAGGGACTCCCCTGGATCAGGAGCACCAGTAACAGCAAGTATCAGTTAGAGTTTTCAGTTTTTGGTGTGAAGCATTTATCTTGTTTTTTTCGGCTTTTGATCAATTTTGACATACAAAGGGTGGAGGGATACCAACATTGATCTCTTGGGTATCTAGAGGGAATTATCAATATGCAGACTATGGCAAAAGTATCAACAAAATAAACATGTCCAAGAATTAGGTATTCAATATTGTTAATCTGCAAGACAAAAACATACAGAACCCCTATAAGATCATATTGAACCCCCCAAAAAATAAATCTGATTTTAATATAACATGTTCTGTCTCTGAATTTAATATCAAAGTACAAAGTACATTTGTTCTTAATGAGAACCATTCTGTTTCACAAAAGATTCCATAAAGTTTACATTTGCTTAATTTCTTAATTTTCTGTAAACTTCAGGAAGTTACAGTACAATTATTACAGTACATTAATGACCATTTTTCAGTAAAATTCATGCTAAGTTGGTTATTTCTTCAACAGGTTTAGAAAGCCCTGCTTATCTTTTGTGAATGATAACAATAAAACATTACAAATGCTTTTTCATAACAAAAAGCTATTTGTGCTGAAGTGTGATAAGCAGTTGAACTATAACATTGATTATTCCCATTATATTTAAACAATATAGTTTTGGCAGAATGTAAAGAATGTACACATCTCAATACATGCAGTACTTAGCACAGTCCTTAAGAAGAATTCAAATATTATCTGTAATTATAAAGTGGAAGAATTCCCTCACTCTCACACTAAAGTGCTCATTATCCTTTGTCACCTTAAGTTATTTCTGTAGGGGTAAGCCGTTTCTCCTCTATTTTATGTTGTGCAAAGTATTGCACACAAATGACCTCTTATTCTGGTCTCCGGAGGCGTTGGGTAAAATATCCCGAAACTGCTCGTTAATATTGTATTTAATGTACGCACAATACTCACCCATTTATTATATATGTCAATAATATTTTGTAATGCACTATGAGCGTTGTGCGCTGTGTCTTTTTTGTATCCATTTGCTAGCTCCAGGGGGTTTCTGAGCCCCCCCATTCCATCACATCTGCAGACGCTCAATCCTAGTTAAGTTATTTATTTATTCATTTATTTCACATATCCTTCACTTTATCACGTCACGATTTAGTTTTTGCGCACTATTACCTTTCCTTGTTCATTCAGAAACTTTGGTCTGTACAGCAGGTGTAAGGTCAGGGGTTGAAAAGTAAATTTGTGTCATCAGCATAGAGGTGATATTTGAACCCAAGAGATGTGATAAGGTCACCTAGGGAGAGTGTGGAAAGAGAAAAGAGAAGAGGTCCCAGGACAGAGCCCTGGCATACGCGCAGAGAGATCGATAGAAGAGGAGGTGTTAGTAAACGAGACACTGAAAGTACGATGGGAGAGGTAGGATGAGATCCAGGATAGAACTCTGTTACGAATACCAATAGTATGGAGAATGGGAAGGAGAAGAGGGTGGTCCACGGTGTGAAATGCTGCAGACAGGATGAGTAATAGGAGCAGAGTGTAATGACCTTTGTTTTGGGCAGCATGGAGGTCATTAGTTATTTTAGTGAGGGCTGTTTCAGTGGAGTGAAGCCAGATTGGAGAAGGTCTAGGAGAGAATACAGTAGGTGGTGAGAAAATGGAGCAAGCAAGAGAGAACTAGGCATTCAAAGAGTTTAGAGGCAAAAGGCAGGAGGGAGACAGGACGAAAATTAGAGAGACAGGTAGGGTCAAGCTTGCTGTTTTTGAGTACGGGTATAACTGTTGTGTGCTTGAAGGAGGCGGGAAAGGTATCAGAGGGGAGGAGTTGAAAGTATGTGTAAGTGTAGGGATTAGAGTAGGCGCGAGAGGTTTGAGGAGATGGGAGGGAATGAAGTCAAGTGGTAGAGGGAGAAGAGGAGATCATTAGTGACACATCCTCCTCTGTGAAAGTGGGAAAAGAGTCAAGGAAGGAAGGAGGAGAGTTAGGCCCGGGCCATAGAGGGGTGAGGAGTTCCGAGCCGCGCTGACGCTGAGGCTCGCCTGCTGAAATCTGCGCGATTTCATGCCCATGCAGGCGAGCCAGCGGGCGCGATCGGAGGCGGGGGGAGACTGAGGGAGGCGGGGCAGTGACGTCGCTGGGCTAATCGCCCGCGACACACTGAGCGACACACTGACGTCGACGTCACGGCGCCGTGACGTTGACGCAGCTCCGCGCTGATTGGATGTTTTCAGGCGACAGCGCGCTGAAAAACAGCTTTGCGCTTGGCTGAAAACTCCTGCGCCTCAGCACGCCTCCGGACGCTCGCGTGAGCCCCCTTTAAAGGCATCCTCATTGAGGATGCAGGGGCTCAGCGCGGAGCGTCTGCACGGCTCAGCACGGCCTGTCCTATGGACTCGGCCTTAGGAAGAGGTGTAGGATGGGAGGAGGAAACAGAGGGGATGGCCTGACGTATGGATTCCACCTTTTCCTTGAAATAGTCAGCAAAGTTCTGAGGTGAGATGGAGGAAGAAGAACAGGCAGTTGAGGGTGGTCTGAGTATGGAGTCAAAGACAGAGGAGACTCGTCGTGGGTTAGACTTGTGTGTGCTGATTAGTGATGAAAAGTAGGGCATAGTTGAATCAGGATAAGATAAGTTTGTAGTGTAGGAAGTCTGCAAGAATGTGAGATTTCCTCCAGAGGCGTTCAGAGGAACGAGTGCAGGAACGTAGCATGCGTGTGTTGCAGTTTAACTAGTGTCTGGGGTCAGAAAGGCGGGAGAGAGAAAGCGAGACATGTAGATCAAGAGAGGATAGGGAAGAGTTGTAGTTCCTGACCAGGTTGTCATAGTCTGTAGTGGGTCTGAGAGAAGCGAGGGAGGAGAGCAAAGGGTTGTCAAGAGCCAGGAGGTTAATATACAGTAGTGCAGGACTCTGCAAAAATGAGGGGTAGTTGGAGGTGAAGAAGGGGAGAAGTGAGAGAAAATGAGATGAGGTGATGGTCAGAGAGACGAAAGGGGAAAATGGAGAAATCAGAGAGAGAAGTTTTTAGTGAAAACCAGGTCTAGGTAGTGGCCATCCTTGTGGTTTTGGCTTCAGTCCAGCTGCAAGAAGGTCAAAAGAAGAGGTTAGAGAGAGAAATCGGGAAGCTCAAGGGAGAGGGGGGTTATCAATGTGGCAGTTGAAGTCCACAAGGAGAATAACAGGGGAGCCTGAGAAGAGAACGAAGGATTCAAAGTGAGAGAGAAAGGCAGAAGGGGGATGAGTAGAGGTAGGTGGGCGATATATGACCGCCACATGGGCAAGGAGAGGAGAGAAGATCTGGACAGTGTGAGCCTCAAAGGAGGGAAAAGCAAGAGAGGGAGGAATAGGAAGGGTTCGGTAATGGCAGAGAGAGGAGAGGAGCCCCACGCCTCCATCCCTGCCATCAGGGTGCGGAGTGTGGGAGAAGGAAAGGCCACCATAGGAGAGGGCAACTTCCAGAGTCAGACTGAGTGAGCCAGGTCTCCGTTATAGCAAAGAGGAGCAGAGAGCGAGAGAAGAAGCAGTTATGAGATTTAATGTGTGGTTGCAACCACTTCCAGCTTTGCATTGATATGTTGTTGAAACAACGTTCTGGGAGCAGGTTTACTGGCAATGTACGTCTTTAACCCAGGCTGTGCAGGAAAGCTATGTAATGTGGCAGGGCATAAGCTCATAGGGGACCATGTAAAAATGGATAAGAAGCACACTGACACACGGTGCTCATTTGCATGTTATTACCCAGAATCCCTGGCTGTAGTGGAAGCAGTGTATGCTAATAGAGAGATCTGCAACCCTGCTCTTCCCCATTATCTGAGGTGTGAAAGTGCTCACGAGGGGGGTTATATTCACTGTAGTTGATGAAGTTTGGATGAAATTTGTGGCAGTGAGTGCGGAAATATTTCACAATTGACTTTCAACTGTTGGTGACAAGATAAGGGTTATTTTCTTAATTCTTTTAAACTTTAGTGACAGAATAATAAATGTCTCCCAGTGGATCCTATTTATAGTAATAATAATAATAATAATAATAATAATAATAGTTGCTTGTAGTACACTATATGGTCAAGAAATAAAAATATCTAGAAAAATAATGACAGTTTGTTAGGTAATATATGATGGGATGGACCTCTGTCATTTTGTGATACCGTCCTCTCCAACACGGGAGGTGTTAAATGGGTGTCTACCATTAGTTTATTTACATCTTACGGGGTCTTTTTTTTTACTAAAGTCTCCTTCTGGGACAAAACTAGTGCGGAAAAGGAGTAGAGAGAGTATTATTTACTTTTATACCTCCCAAAGCAGTCAGAATAACACTCAATAACTCCTCCTATTCCCCATATAACCGCTTCCTATAACTCCTCCTATTACCCCATATAATCCCTCCCTATAACTCCTCATATTACCCCATGTAACCCCTCCCTATAACTCCTCCTATTACCCCATATAACCACTTCCTACAACTCTTCCTATTACCCCATAAAACCCCTCCCTATAACTCCTCCTATTACCCAATATACCCCTCCCTATAACTCCCCCGGTTACCCCATATAACCGCTCCCTAATCCCTATAACTCCTATTGCCCCATATAACTGCTCCCTATAACACCTCCTATTACACATATAACCCCTCCCTCTATCTCCTCCTATTACCCCATATAACCCCTCCCTATAACTCCTCCTATTCCCCCATATAACCGCTCCCTATATCTCCTCCTATTACCCCATATAACCGCTCCCTATAACTCCTCCTATTACCCCATATAACCGCTCCCTATATCTCCTCCTATTCCCCCATATACCCGCTCCCTATAACTCCTCCTATTACCCCATATAACTGCTCCCTATAACTCCTCCTATTACCCCATATAACTCCTCCTATTCCCCCATATAACCGCTCCCTATAACTCCTGTTACTGACTCTGTATTACAAGCTGATACACGCCGTGGCAGAACTGGATCCATTGGTGCTATCAGACCCCAGGATGAAAATGCTTCTCTGGCTTCGTTAAAACACCACAAACAATTACCTTGATGCGTTGCAATCTTTGTTAAATTGATTAACGAGCTCTTACCTCTGACTCGGCCACGAGTAGAGAGAGAATAAAAAGAAACCGCTGTGAGTTGAAGCCAATCTTTCCCTTATTTGAGACACAATTCCTACCCCTCTGTAACAGGCCCGGAACGGTTTATAAACACAGCCCCAGAATCCCCCAGGGTTTCTTAAATTGTCCCTGTATGTGTCATTATTCTTTGGTAACTGCGACAAGCAGGTGAAACGCCATTAGCCGACCTACAAATCTTAACTCGTACTTCTAAAACTGTCCCCCCGAGAGCGTCCCTCCACGTCACCCCCCTCCTCCAGCACTGCATCCCTGACAAAAGGTACTTCTCCTGAAATTCACAGGCCCCCTGAGTGCGTCCCACGCGCCCACATCAGCACGGGGAATATCTCAGCCCCGAAATCAATCCTTTTTTTTTTCTTTCCATTTGGGATCAGTTCCCTTTACCAAGAAAGTCAATAAAATGTTGTCACTTGGCATGGCTGAATTATTTCTTCACAGGAGCAGATCATAACAGGGGAGGGGTGGGGGGGAAGGGGGGAGAGAGGGAGAGGGGGGGGGTGGAGAGATGTGGAAAGAGGGGTGGAGAAATGGAGGGTCGAGAGATGGGGGCGGGGGGGGAGGGGAGAGGATGGGGGGGGGGGGGGGAATCCAAACCGGATCCAATCCGGATCCAATTAAGATAACTCTTGCAAAGCAGGGCAATTAGCAAAAAAAATCTAATGAGGAAACAAGCATCAAAAATGTAATTGCTACGATTTTTGAGGTAATGTTGGCGTCTTTTAAATACGTCCTAGGACCGAATGAACTAGAGAGGGACATGTTTATTGAATTCGTTCTATATACTCCGTTGGCGCCTTCCATGTATAATTCTACAACTACAAAAAAAAAAGAGCAAATTTAAACTCAACACTGTAACATCGATGACTAAGTCATCGAGGATTTTGAGCAGTTCTCAAACTAATTGGCAATATTGCTATTCAGAAAGCTCCGATGACCTGCCAAACTCATTCGGGACGTGCATCTCCCCGAGCGGTAATGCTCCTGCTCAGACTCAGCGAGTGGCAGCTGAGAAAGAGCTCAAACTCGCATTGTTTGAGAAATCGCCCTATTCTAGTACCTCCGATGAGATCACCGGGGCTCTCAACTAGCGAGCAACTCGCAGATCTCATCTCAGCACCTCAAGGGTGGCGAGATGGGTTTTGCGGTAGGATTAAGGCTGCGCCCGCGCTGCCGCTGAGCGCGCTCATGATGTGAGAGCGGTGATGTCACCAACAATATAAAATAAATAAATAAACTCTCCAAGCATGAGCGCCGGGTGTCCTGCATATTTTTTTCAAGCGAGAGCCGGGGGGGGGGGGGGGGGGGCGTGGTTGTGGCGCGTGGCGTGCAGTGACTGGCACTGATTGGTTGCTGAAGGGGTAACCCTTCAGTGCGCCTGAAATCAATTTTATATGTCTCGCCAAGCGTGAGCGTGGCCGTTCATATTTACATTCACTAATGTAACGCCAAGCGCGCTCAAAATGTATTTTTACTGCATCGGATTGAAGCCGGGGGTCTCTGGATCTGCCCCGCATTAATATCAGCTGCGGAGACCACCGGCTTCCATCCTATGCAATAAAAATACATTTGCAGGCAGCTTCATTACCTTAGCGGCTAACCGCTAAGGTAATGAAGGGGTTAAATACCAGTGCCCGGTTTATTGGAGGGTAGTGGGGGTGGGCGAAGGTGGTATTTGGCCCATGGTGGATGTTTAGGCCTTTCAGGAAAGTTGCGAGAGGAGTTAACCCCTTTATTACCTTAGCGGTTACTACCGCTAAGATAATGAAGGGGTTAACCCACCCTGCTACCCACCCGGTAGGCATAAATACCCACCAATCAGGCTATGCTTCCCTCCCTTTAAAATGACATCACCAGAAAAAAATGGCTGCCATCATATGATTGGTGGGATAATCGGATTGGGAGATATACCATGCGAGCTGTCACATGATACTCCATC
Organism: Ascaphus truei; assembly: GCA_036426205.1. NCBI lineage: Eukaryota > Metazoa > Chordata > Amphibia > Anura > Ascaphidae > Ascaphus > Ascaphus truei. The sequence goes on along the minus strand of WSYH01004559.1, from coordinate 9,407 downwards.
CAATCGGATTGGGGTTGTACCATGTGATGCCTGACATGGTATTTGTCCGAATCAGATTGGTTGGAGTACCATGTAATGGCAGCCATTTTTATTCTGATGAAGTCATCTTAAAGAGAGGGAAGCATATCCTTCCTGATTGGCTGCTTTCACTTCCCTCTGATGATGTAACATCTTAAAATAAAAGGGGATTCAGTCACATGGTACACCAGCCAATCGTATTGGGGGTGTACCATTTGACACTCAAATGTGACATCACAGGCCTTACCTGCCAGTCTCATTTGAGCCCAAGAAGATGACGGGACAACATCCGCCCCATTGGATTACAGTACAAAGAAAGAAGAAAAGAAAGAAGAAAAAACTCACCGGGGAGACGTCTCTTCAATCAACAGATGATCGTGGACTTCTTCGCATTGGCTGTTGAGGAGCATTGCGTCGAGGGTCAAGAGTTGGTACTCGTGTAGGACGGGTGTGAAGACATCAAAGGTAAGAAACACATTGATTGTATGTTATTTAAATTGTGTATTTTTTTTAGGTTACCCATTGTCTGCCAATGTGTTTATCTATGCCCCTTTTGGGCTATATATAAGCACAGTGACAATAAATGCATTTTTTTGCAAATGCTTGTTTTTACTTAATTGTTATGTATTGTATTTCTGCTGCTGGTTTTTTTTTTGGCTGCCCATTGACTGCCATAGTGGCAAACCATGCCTATATTATATGGGCATGGTGTACCGCTGTCCCAATCAGTTGATTTATTGCCAATTTTTTTTGTAATGTATTTTATTCAGCGCTTGTTTTTTTATTTGTAGCTTGTCCATTCATTGCCATAGTGGCAAACCATGCTCATGGTATGGGCATGGTCTATTACGGTCATATAACAAATAACAACCGGCACCTCAAAATTTCCAGTTACCAAATGGAACACCAAGGATCATAGACAACCCAAAACTAATAGACTAACGAAAAACTGACAACACATACACTCACTAAAACATGTATTAGTGAGTGTATGTGTTATCTGTTTTTTGTTGGTTTATTAGTTTTGGTTTGTCTATGGTCCTTGGTGTTGTTACGTTTGGTTAGTCTTCGTATTTGTCAGTAGTACACACTATGATCTTTCCATTTGCTTATTCCCACATGTCCTGAGAACTTCTCTGTGGTCATTACAAGCAGATCCGGATGTTCCAGACTGGATTAATTGCATGGTTTGATAACCTTATTATCCTTTTTAACTGGACATTTTGAGGCACCGGTTTCTATTTGTTATCTTATGTCGTTCTGATCTGCATCGATCAGTCTAGAACCAGGCAGCCCTGCTTATGTATATAAGTTTTCCTACACTCTTACACATAATCACCAGTATTATATTCCAATATATAGTGCATTAGCACTTTTAGCTCGTTACTTTTTTGTATATGGTTTACTACTGTGCCAATCAATGGAGTTAGTTGCCCCGGGGAGGGTGGTTATGCCTCCTGGGTGGGTAGCAGGGGAGAGGGGTTAACCCCTGAATTACTATAGCGGTTACTAACCGCTAGGGCAATAAAGGGATTAGTGGGCATTAGTTTGTTTTTTATTGTACTGTTGCTGCCCACGGAGGACAAGGGCGGTGATGAGGACGAGGGCGGCCTTCATCCTGGCAGGGGTAAATAGAACTTTTATTTATTTTATGCTGGCTGGATAATGTTTTATTTTTAATGGGCAAATGAGCTATTATCCAAATCTGGATAATAGTAATTTTGCCCATTATTGTACTGTATGTGTTGGGGGTGGGGGGGGGGGAGGGTTGTTGGGGGTAGAGGAGGTGGGTCGTAGGGTGGTTATACTTGAATGTTTCTTGGGGGTAGAGGGATTGGGTGAAAGGGGTAGTTGCCCCAGGGTGAGTGTTAGGCTTCTTGGGTGGGTAGTGGGAGTGATTAACCCTTTCATTACCATAGCGGTTCCCACTGCTATGGTAGTGAAGTGAATGACTCCTAGTGCAACCTTCCCGGCAGGCCTAACCACCAACCCTGGGGCAACTACCCCCGTCACCCACCCCCTGTAACCCCAAGAAACCAGGTACTCAGATGTAACCCCTACATTACCTTAGCGGCTAGCCGCTAAGGTAAAGAGGCAGTTTTTATTTTATTTTAATCACACACTATTGTAGCAGGGGGTCTCCGGAGCAGAACTACATTCATTTGTGGTCCGGGGACCCCTGCATCCCAAGTTACAGGCCTTAGTATGGGGTGTCGGTATCCCCCTGCTTTGTTTAAATGTCCTGCGTCACGTGACCAGGACATTTAAACGCACAGGAGATAATAGCACCCCATACTGGGGCCTGTAACTCGAAAGCAGGGGGTCCCTGAGGCTGAAATAATTGCTGTTCAGCTCCGGAGACCCCATGCTACAATACTCGGTGATTAAAATGTAAATAAAAACACTGCGATCGCTTGTGGGAGCTGTGCAGGGAGATGCAGTGTCTCTCTGTGCAGGGAGATGCAGTGTCTCTCTGTGCAGGGAGATGCAGTGTCTCTCTGTGCCTACATAGCTGGTAGTACTGAATACAGTCACACAGATGGCTCTTGAGCGGATATGGGTAACACTCACTAATGAATGATGACCAATATGAACTAAATAACCATGAGAACATTTTCATAAAGAGAAATACATGACTTGTTTGTACACATTGTTTAAACAACATTATCTTTGTAAAATGTTGCATCTATTGGGTTTTTGAACAATGACGAGAAATACTTTTTGTTAACCACATTCAATGTACAGTATGAAACAGATCTGAGGCAGAAAAAAAAGAAAAGGGGTTAAAAGGAGTAATGGGAAAATTATCTAACTTGGATGTCAGAGATTAAAAGAGCAGAGTTGGAGGGCAATTGGGGCAAGAAGAACATGGATCATTACAGGAACATGCTCCAGTGGCATAATCGGTTAGCGCACGGTATTTATATGTCAGTATATGCTAAGCTATGCCGAGGTTGTGAGTTCAAGCCTCACCTGAAGCAAACCCTTTTTTGTTTCAGCAACCAATAGCATTGTTTGAATTTTTACAATGTTAAATAAAAGGCCTATGGATGTAAATTGTAAAATGTAATCTTTTACATTAAAAACAACATTTCCTCATATTCCTATTTGGCTTACATTGGAGCGCATGTAAAGCAGTCAAATTCAATAGGAGTCTCAATGTGGACAAGAAGATATTGGTAATTGATGATGTATGATTTAAAAAAATAAAAAAATGAGAGCTGTCCAAGCACATTCTTCCTTTTTTCAAACCAAAATACACCAGTGGAGCCAATGCTTCTCATTACATGGGTCTAGAGGATACATATATTTCCAGATTTATATATCCTAAAAAGGCAATCTTTAATGAGCATCCTGTCAATCTGTACTATGTAAGGGTCAGCATATCCCCCCTTCTTAACCCAACTATTCACCTCTCACATTCGTATCTTGCTCATCATATGTAAACCACATG
>WSYH01004558.1:0-52153 GCA_036426205.1 Ascaphus truei | reverse complement strand
CACACCCCAGCACCACCACATCAGCACACCGGTATCCCATGCCCCCCCATCACACTGGCATTCTCGGCTCCCCACCATTCCCAGCCCCCATCAACACCATCAGCACCCACACATCGGCACCTTTGCACCTCCCCCATCGGCACACCCACATCCGCACACCCACATCAGCACCAAACCCTCCCAAATCAGCACACCGATACAATCACCATCAGTACAGCCACAGCAGCACTACCACCGCACATGGGCCGCGTGGACCACTCCCCACCCAAATGCCACACCCACACCACAAACATCCCGGGCAACGCCGGGGCTCTCAGCTAGTTTAAAATAATAAGTGTTAATCTTAATAACCCAGCTCTGAACGTGGCCAATTTAACTCTCACGGTATTGTGCGGTATTATAGGAGCCTATAAATAAGCTGAGTTTCCACTGACAGTTGAGGCCTCGACAACGAAATTACCCAGAAAGGCGGCCATTGTCTGTCACAGCGATCACGCACGGCGTGGAAATCAGACAGAAATGTAAATACTGAATATCACTTCAACTCAAAATATGTTTAAAATATCACAAAATACAAAACACTTCCATGTAACAATAACAATCTCATTTGCAACAAACTCTCCGAAAGTTTAAAAAAACCACACACACAAAACGTATTATTCTCAAGAAGGCCGTAATGTATGAACATAGTTACATAGTTACATAGTAGATGAGTTTAAAAAATGCATATGTCTTAACCTTACATTTATCTGTATTAAACCTCATCTGCCATTTACCTGCCCAAGTTTCCAGTCTCTCCAAGTCCTTCTGAAGAGAAATTACATCCTGCTCTGATTCTATTACCTTACACAATTTAGTATCATCAGCAAAGATGGAGACTTTGCTCTCGATGCAACCTCAAGGTCATTAATAACAAGTTAAAAAGCAGGGGTCCCAGTACCGATCTCTGAGGTACTCCACTCACGACTTTAGCCCAACCTGAAAAAGTTCCATTTATGACAACCCTCTGTTGTCTGTTCTTCAACCAGTTTCCAATCCAGGTGCATATATTATTACTGAGTCTAATTTGCTTTATTTTGTACACCAAACTCTTGTGTGAAACCGTATCAAAAGCCTTTGCAAAATCTAAGTAGACCACATCAACTGCATTACCCTGGTCTAAATTCCTACTTACCTCCCCAAGAAACAAATAAGGTTAGTTTGGCATGATCTATCCTTCATAAATCCATGATGAGTATTACTAATAATTTTGTTTTCCATTAGGTATTCCTGAATATTATCCCGTATTAAACCTTCAAGTAGTTTCCCTACTATTGAAGTCAGGCTTACAGGTCTGTAATTCCCCGGGTGTGATCTAGCTCCCTATTTAAATATAGGCACCACATCTGCTTTACGCCAATCTTGTGGTACTGAGGCTGTGGAAATGGAGTCCTTGAATATTAAATGTACTGGTTTGGCTATTACTGAGCTTAACTCCTTGAGAAATCTTGGATGTATGCCATCGGGGCCAGGTGCCTTATTTACTTTAATTTTCTCAAGTCGCTTATGAACTTCTTCCTCAGTTAACCAATTGTTCATTAATATGGAGGTTGTGGCTTCCTCCTGCGGCACTACTATTGAACTTGATTCTTCCCTGGTAAACACAGAGGCAAAGAATTTGTTTAATACCTCAGCTTTTTCCTTATCTCCAATAATCTGCCTGCCCATCTCACACTGAAAGGGTCCGATATTTTCTTTTCTCATGTTTTTGTTATTAAGGTACTTAAAGGAAACCTTTTTTGGGTGACTTACTTCTTTTTGCAATCCTTTTTTTCATTATCCATTTTTCTTAATTTAATTGCCCTTTGCAATTTTTGTTACATTTCCTTATAATTCTGATACGATGTCCTGTCCCTTCTGATTTAAATAATTTACAAACGCCTTCCTCTTCTTGTCATCCTCCCCCTAACTGTTTATTTTAGCCACCTTGGTTTTGACTTATTTCTTTTATACTTATTACCCCAAAGGTATACACTGATAAGTGTTGCGTTTCTAACAATGTTTTAAAGACTGCCCATTTATCTTCTACATTTTTCCCTGCAAAAACATCATCCCATTGTATTACTTGGAGATTAGACCTCAGTTTATTAAAATCTGCCTTTCTAAAGTTTAAGGTCTTTGTTGAACCCAAGTAATCTGTTTTTTGATAATTTATTTCAAATGAGACCATGTTATGATCACTGTTACCCAAATGTTCCAGGACTTGAATATTTGTTATTACTTCTACATTGTTTGATATGACCATATCCACTATTGCCCCTCTCCTGGTTGGTTCCTCAATAAATTGGGTCATATAATTATCTTTAAGCACCCCAAAAACCTGTTTCCTTTTGTTGTAACGCTAATCTCATTGCCCCAGTCTATGTCTGGATAATTAAAATCCCCCATTATGCAAACATGACCCAGTTTTGATGCCTTCTCCATTTGCAAAAGTATTTTAGCTTCCTCAATCTCACCGATATTTGGTGGTTTATATCATATCTGTAACGCTCGGCCTGCCCACAAGCCAGACGAGACCCCGGGACTGAGGTGGAAAGGGATAATACCACACACCTAGCAGTAAACGGGGGCACATCTGGAGTGTGGAAGTAGCGTAGGTGGTCCTGGTAACAAAAATAGAATGAGTACCGTACTTGCCAGTTCCAGCGTAGAAAGGTAAAGTCCGTAAGCCAATGGTCGTGGGATGGAGAGAGCAGCGTAGTAGAGTGTCCGTAAGCCGTGTCCAGGGATATAGAAGTCTGCAGAGTAGTGATGTCCAAAGCCAAATCCTAGGGTTCCAGAGAGCAGCGTAGTAGAAGTCCAAAGCCAAAGGTCGATATCCAGGGAGGTCAGCAGTATATCCAGGGACAGGAAAAGGATCTGAAAGACAAAAGGGGCCAGGAAACAGCAGACAGAACCAAGGTACAGAAGCTATGCAGAGCAAAGAGGAAATGGTGAGGGAAGACTAAATAAAGGGGTGGGACCTATCAGGGGAAGGGGAGGAACGGAGGAGTGGCCCGAGGGATGACCTGATAGGGGAGAAGTGTCTGGGAGGCTGGGGCCAATCGGAGCAAAGGAAGGGACGGAGGAGTGGCCTGAGGGAGGACCTGATAGGGGAGAGGTGCCTGGGCAGCTGGGACCTGTTAGAGCAAGGGGAGGAGTGGAGGAACGGCCCGGGGAAGGGCATGATAGGAGAGAATGGCCTGGGGGGCGGACCTGATGGAGCAGGGGCAGGGAAGCGCGTGATGCGCACACCGCGTCAGAGGAGGCGGAGTCAGGTGCCCGGCGCCAGCAAATTGAAGCCTGGGTCTGCGCGCGCCCATAGGGGTGACGCGCGCGACCCGGAAGTATGGGAGCAGCCTTGGAGGGGACCGCACGGAGTGAGGCACGCTGCCGGCGAGCCTGGGCGGCATGGGGCAAAGGTAAGGAGGTGCTGGAAGCGGGTGTACCCGCAGCGCGGATCCTTACAATATCCCTACAAACATTTTCTTTATACTTTTACCTCCACTGCTAATTTCTATCCACAAAGTCTCTACATTTTCATCATTCCCTTCATAAACATCACCCCTTATAATAGGTTTTAGATCCGGTTTAACATATAAACATACTCCACCTCCTCTTCTATTTGTTCGATCCTTCCGAAAAAGGGAATAACCCTCTAAATTAACTGTCCAGTCATGAGTTTCATCCCACCATGTTTCAGTAATGCCGATGATATCATACTGCTCCCTTGCAGCTATTAATTCAAGCTCCCCCATTTTATCTGTCAGGCTTCTTGCATCAGTCTGTATGTATGTGTCTTTATTTATATAGCGCCATTAATGTACAGAGCGCTTCACAGTAGTAATACACTTGACAATCATATAAATAACAAATAACTACAAATAATGGGAATAAGTGCTTCAGACATAAAGGTAACATTGTAGAAGATGAGTCCCTGCTCCGAAGAGCTTACAATCGAATAGGTAGGAATAACGTACAGAGACAGAATTAGGGGCATTCAGGTAAATGCGTCTGCAGGGGGCCAAGCTTTATGTATCGTGTATAGTATTAGCCACAGTGCTACTCATATGCTTCTTTAAGCAAGTGTGTCTTAAGGTGGTTCTTAAAGGTGGATAGAGAGGGTGCTAGTCGGGTATTGAGGGGAAGGGCATTCCAGAGGTGTGGGGCAGAAAGTGAGAAAGGTTTAAGGCGGGAGAGGGCTTTAGATACAAAGGGGGTAGAAAGAAGACATCCTTGAGCAGAACGCAAGAGTCGGGATGGTGCATAGCGAGAAATTAGGGCTGAGATGTAAGGAGGGGCAGAAGAGTAAAGCTTTAAAAGTGAGGAGAAGAATTGAATGTGTGATACAGGATTTGATAAGAAGCCAGGGGAGGGATTTCAGCTGGGGAGATGCTGAGAAAGATTTAGGGAAGAGTATAGTGATTCTGGCAGCTGCGTTAAGGATAGATTGTAGCGGAGACAGGTGAGAGGCAGGAAGGCCGGAAAGCAGCGTTTAGGATAGATTGTGGGGGGGACAGTTGAGAGGCAGGAAGGCCGGACAGCAGCATTTAGGATATATTGTAGGGGGTACAGGTGAGAGGCAGGAAGGCCGGACAGCAACGTTAAGGATAGATTGTAGGGGAGACAGGTGAGAGGCAGTACTATTACAGGTGAGAGGCTGTACTGTTATCTTATCTGCTCCTACCTTTCTACACCAATTGAGTTTAGTCTTTAGCAGTTCTCTAGTATTATCTGCATTTAATATAGGTTTCTCGCTGCTTTTCAAACTTCCACTTAACCCCATTCTTCCTCCATAACCCCTCGCTATTTCCCCATCTATTCTATTTAGTTTGTTATCTGTTTCTTGTCCCTCCCTCCTCCATACTAGTTTAAAATCTCCTCCAACCTTTTTAGCATTCTCCCCCTAGCACAGAAGATCCCTCTCATTGAGGTGCAATCCGTCCCTAGAATATAGATGGCACCTCTCAGAAAAGGAGTCCCAGTGCTCTAAAAACCCCACCGCTGTTTTTCTGCAACAAAACAAAGAGAATCAGGTCCACGAGAACTCTACGAAACTGTCTGACCGTGTGAAAGACACTGGAAGAATTAAAGCAAAGTTCAAGGACTTGCTGGACTGGAAGTCAAAGAAAAAGAGGTGAAGAAATTGAAGTTGGAATTGTCCGACAAGGGCATTGAGGTGAATGGGGAGCTGTCGTCCAAAATAGAGCACAGGTCGCGCTATATATATATATATGAAATATGTGGAAGTTTGAAAAGCAGCGAGAAACCTATATTAAATGCAGATAATACTAGAGAACTGCTAAAGACTAAACCCAATTGGTGTAGAAAGGTAGGAGCAGATAAGAGAACAGTACAGCCTCTCACCTGTAATAGTACTGTATATATATATTCTGTATATACGGTATCGTATGGTCTGTTATTGCTTTATGGGATAAGCACCAAAACTTATTTACTTGCAAATGGTGTGCCGGCTGTGCATTGGATTAGAGTGACGAAACGCGTAAGGGAGCGCTGCCCCGCTGCACGCAGTGACATTACGTCAGGACGTCGCCGCGCATGCGCACTACCAGACCGAATCGAGTGCGGGACATTCTGCGGTCGCCAGCAACAGCATATCAGCTTTTATTGGACTTTTGTGATGATACCCTGGGGTTCCCCAACGTTCCGCTGTGCGCCTATACCACGGAGTGTGATTCGGGCCGTGGATTCTGTACGCAGAGCCACCTGCTGGGCGGTGATTATATTCACAATCGCTTGTTTTAAACTTACCCTTGTGAGTGTATTTCTTCCCCCCCCCCCCCCCCCCCCCTCCCGGAAGGGAGATTTGCAGGTCTTATGGTGTTATGGTGCCGTGGTGCTCACCTGTTGGTTCTCAGGAAGCTGAGTCTCCGTGGCGGTAGGGAGCTTTGGGGTACAGGATTGCCTTTGTGGGTGCAGCGCCTCCACCTGTAGGGCTCCTGCCATAGACAGAAGTTCACCCCCCCCCCAGAAACCTCCATAGCGTAGAGTAATATGAAAAAATGAGGGTATGACCCCACAAAGTCCCGATGCTACAAAGCTTGCTAACAAATATACAGACCCCTGTAACCTGTGTGGGAATTAACAGAGGTGGCCACAACACTATAGCAGTAATAAGTGGAAATCAGACATGAAAGTGGCACATGTGTATCGACTAAACCGGGGTGGGGGCTAGGAGGCAGTACCTGATGGAGATACAGGGCGACATGTTGTTGATGAACATGAACTAATAAAGTTTTTTGATACTATGACGCTTGGTTGAGTCTACGGAGTGCCGCAGTGACCTCTTGGATTTCCTTTTGCTATAGCGTAGAGTAAAGTGTCTGGAGTGCCAGTAGTAGTACAACAGGTGTATTGGCACAGCAGCAGTTACAGCATCGTTCCCTCTCTGCATGGCTCCCAGTCCAGGGGCAACATCCCTTCCCTGGGCAGGATAGGCCTAAGCATCCCAGGGGGTTGAGGCCCCCAGGCTAGTCTGGAGTTCCCCCACCCCCTAAAGGGTAAGGCAGGAACTACCAGCAATGGTAAAACCCTCTCTCCCTCTGGAGCATCTCCCTCAGGAGAAGACACAACACACAACTAGCCCACGGCTAGGACTGGAGCAGAACTGAACGGACAGAACCGAACTGAGCACTGCGTTCTGTTTCTGTGTTACCCGTTATTCTGACTACATGTCAGTATACTTTTTGTGCTTCGATTTGTATTTTATTTGAATATAAAACATTTTCTACATGGCTAACGCAGTGTGCAGACGCCTTCTTTTCTAGCGCGTACTTTCTCCGTTTCCTGTGAATTGTTTATGTCATTATTACAGTGGTGATCATTGGGGGGCATTACTTAGGGGGTGGCAAGCCCCAGTCCTCAAGGGCCACCAACAGGTCAGGTTTTCAGGATATCCCTGCTTCAGCACAGATGGCTCAACCAAGTACCTGCTTCAGCCCAAGTGACTCAATCAGTACCAGCTTCATTCAGCACCAGTGGCTCAATCTGCTTCCGGAGATACTGAGCTCTGAAGGGGGTGCAAGGTTTAAAGCTCCCGAATAACGTGGGCCAATTGGAAGCCGAACCTGATGATGTCGCTGCTTCCTATTGGCTGGCAGGGCACGGGAGCTTCGAAACACCGCCATTACGTGAACCCTGGGAGTCAAGCAGAGCGGTTACCTGCACCCCCCACGGAGAGGTCTGTATTTCCGGAAGCAGGGGGTCCCGGGAGCTGAAAATAATTGCTTAAATTCTATGGTTAACAATGACAAAAATTTGACCAAAAATGTACCCGCTTGGGTTATTAATTTAACCCTTCAGAAGGACTTGGGGGTCATTGCGGCATAACATGCATTAGAATTAAATGTGTATTTTTATTGCTGTTAAATTAACCCCTTCAGTGGAAGTCATTGCAAAGCGCTCCCCGCACCCCGTGGCACTGACAGAGTTAACGCCCTTGAAGCGTCTCTCCGGGGACTGCAGGAATGTGACCGCCTCCTGGAATGTCCCGTGGACAGCAGAGATGTGCCCCCTTCTCCTGGATGGCATGTTCCCCTCGGTGACAGCTGGCATTTTTATGGGACGGCTGCGATGACAGTTGGACGAGGGGAGGGGCAACTCCTCCGCTTTTAGGCGAGAAGGTACTTTTTGTCATCAGAATTGATGGTATTGTTGATTTATGACATTTACCTCTCCCCCTCTCCCTCTCCCGTCCCTCTCTGGGTAACAGAGGTGACAAAGTGGGGAGGTGATACAGTACAGCGAAGAATATGAGATACAGTATATATATGTAGATAGATATAGATAGATAGAGATAGAGATAGATATAGATAGATATATCATTCCATTTTACGTTATGGTGGGTGGAAAAGGCAACAAAAAACCTCCACCGTTAGCATATAGCCAATAAAGAATATCACTTGTGAGCACATTCACACGTCTTAGATAGGTCTGCACCCCTGCTTTCAACCATTATCACCTAGCATACAGTGCTCCCACTGCAGCAAGGGATTCTGGGAAAAGACATGCAAATGAGCACACAATGTGTCACCTTTTACCTGGAATATCCATACACATGGAGCCCCTTTAAGCAGATGCATCGCTGTTCACACAGCTTTTAAGCACAGCATGGGAGTAGCAAAGCAAGTCTAACCACTCACAGACATGTTTTAACCTTGATGGGTATCATCAGTGTGAGGTTGGGTTATACTTGTGTAACGGGTATTCCCTCTAGTCTGACCCACCCAATCTCATTTTGGCCCCTGTGGTCTATCCAGCCCCCATTACATGGTCGTGCCTGGTGGTGCACCTGTTGGCAACAGGACTCCTGAGTCTCCCGCATGATGGTGTTCGGGGATTGTCAATCCAGACAGGCAGCTGAGGTAGTGTGTGCGAGTCCTACCTATATCACGTGCAGCGCCTCCACCTCATCAGGATCTCTGCGTCCGCAGGGAGATGGTTCTGATGAGGAACTTCTTCTTGGTGGTGACTTCCACTGGAGAGTAACTTCACACTCACACAGTGGGGTTGTCTTTGAACAGGGCATCTTTATTGACGATAGTATGGGCAGACTGCCCCTTGCAGCGGTTAGCTCAGCCTCACATCTTGCCGTACTGTCCCTTGAAAAGGTACGCCCTCCCAATGGAGTGGGATCCCCTCTCCCCGCAGGGAGATCACCCCTGTGCCAGGTCCCTGGACACAGTGTGGCCTTGTCAGGCTTGATGCTACTTGATGTAGAAACGGGCCACTAGTTACTGCACTAGTGGGCCCTCCATTCACAAGTCTCAACACAGACTTATTCCTTCCTCCAACGCACTAACTTTGGGCAGTGCTGTGCCTTATATACCTCAGGAAACAGGCACATCTCTGATGTCACTAACGGTGGACTCAGAGTATGTAGCCACTCCCATCCATACATAGGACACCTCACCAGGGTGTGAGGGCAAACCTCCATGATTACTGCTGGCATCCCTGTAACTTACCAGGTTTACTGCCAGCAGGAGAGACAACTGCAGACCATTTTACAGCATGGCTACGCTTGCAATGCAATATTTCTAGGCTGGGTAGGTTTACCTATACATGTGAATGTGCTCACACGTGATATTCTTTATTGGCTATATGCTAACGGTGGAGTTTTTTTGTTGCCTTTTTCACCCACCATAACGTAAAATGTAAAGGTAAACCTACCCATCCTAGAAATCCAAAGGTTTTAACTAAATGACCCGTATTTAATGTGTAGCATCCTCACTATTTCCCCCCACAGCCTGGCATATAAGTCCTGGTGAGAGCAGGCAGTGCTAGGGTTAATAGTTAGCTGGTGAGATCACATCCCCTCAGTTGCAGAGTGTAGCAACGTACAGGCACAAGCCTGGGCTTGCGAAACTGCTAGAAGAGGGGGAGGGATAGTTTGGTTCCTCCTGCTGTATGTCTAAGTGGGTTCTGCAAAAGGCAGTGAGTTGTTCCCTCACATAGGAAAGTGCAGGTTCTTCCCTCACCTAGGGGTGAGTGAGCAGGGAAAGTGTACACTGCCTGGGAGCCTCAGGCTCCTGGGATGAACAGTCATGGGCCAGTGAGAAGAAGCAAGACCTTTCCAAGTGAAGTTCGGGAAGAAGGGGTATTGTGGAATGCAGGGTGCTAGGGACTAGGAAGCCAAATGGAGACCACTCTGGCAGAGGAGGTTGGTGGACCCAACTCCTTGTTAGGTGTGGGCTGGAGGTGGAATAGAGGCTAAAGCCTGCATGGAAGTCCTTATCTGAATGGGAAGGGTCAAGAAGGGAAATTGCCCTACAGGGTACATTAGGAAAAGCCTGCCTAATGATATGCAGTGTCCTGTGATATGATGTGAGAGTCCACTGTGTACTAATAGAGCGATCATTGATCCGGTGCGAGCCTGTAGCTGTTGTATTGTATTGTATGTCTTGTGACTGTTAATAAAAGACCTTTGAGCTGCAAAAGATCCTGGTGCCCTATCCTTTATCCTGTACTCACAACCACCAACTATCCCCGATTACAGCCAAGGCCTGAACCTGCCAGAGGGAACCCTGAGATCACAGGTAATCACCCGCGGAGCTAACACTCTAATTCCATCGGGAACGGGTAATAGACATTATCACACATGTACACCCCATCTCCTGCTGCCGGGGGGTGGAATAGGGGTTTTACATATGAACAAAAGAATATAGATAAAATACTGTACATAGTAATGTACTAAATAATTTGTCACATTGGATGTAGAATTGGGGTAACAGTGTTTAAAGTGTGCAGCATATACACGCCATGTGTATACATACAGTATGTAACACGGTAACAGTGATGCAAGCGTGCAGCATATACACGCCATGTGTATACATACAGTGTTACAAGCGTGCAGCATATACACGCCATGTGTATACATACAGCATGTATCACGGTGACAGTGTTACAAGCGTGCAGCATATACACGCCATGTGTATACATACAGCATGTATCACGGTGACAGTGTTACAAGCGTGCAGCATATACACGCCATGTGTATACATACAAAGTATTCTGAAGCCAGGGTCCACGTTGGATGTATGATTGCCCCCGATAGCATTAACAACTCAGCCCCCTTTCCATCATTCCAGTCCTATAATATTTCCTTCACTATTATTTGGAAAAGCAGCAGTAATACAGGTCTTTTGTATGGTGGGATCAGTAGTGAATTTAGTAGTTACAGAAGCGGTAGACAAGAATGGCCTTGCCATAGGAGAGTACAGAGATGGTGCTGACTCACGTGTCCCTGCGGCTAGGGTGGAAAGGAAGTGTGAGCAAGTGGTAAAGGACTGTCTTGGGGACCGACTGGAGCTGTGAACAAAAACAGGGGGGAGGGCAGAATAGCCCTGGTCTTGAGAAGGATTCATGAGGCTGGCTGCTTAGCAAACTCACTTCTGTACAGCCCCACTGAGGCAAAAAATGCAACATGTTTTTTTGTAACATACCACACAGGCATCAGTGGATGTGTTCGTGCAAAACTACACATGCAGCTGAAAATAAGAACTGGACAAGCGAAAGCTACAAATGAAAAGGGGGGTGAAACAGAGATGTGATTCTTGTTCGCATGACACCACAGGCCTGTGCAACATACAGCATGGCATCATACGGTAATACAGTGTTTACAGCAGCGATGTCCAGCATATACACGCCATGTGTATACATAGCAGCAGCATCACGTGGTAACAGTGTTCAGAGGCGATGGCTCATATCATGATACAGCGCCATGGTGTATAACATACAGCATGTAGTCCCGGTGACAGTTGTTACGAAGCTTGCGCAATATACACGCGTGTGTATACATACGCAATGTATCCCGTGACATGTTACAAAGCTTGCAGCCAAAAAATAGACACGCCAATGTGTATACGTACAGCAGGCGGCCACGGTACAGTGTTATGACAAGCGTGCAGACGATATACACGCCATGTGTATACATACAGACAGCATTATCTACGGTGACGTGTAACCAAGCGTGCAGCATAGTACCCGCCCATGTGTATCATACAGCATGCATCACGTAACAGGGTGTTACAAGGCGTGCATGCATATACACGCCATTTTGGTATACATACAGCTGCAAACCACGTAACGTGGTGTACATCAAAAAAATACAAGCGTGCAGCTATACAAGCGCCCATGTGAGTGAATACATACAGCATGTATCATACGGTAACCGTGTTACAGTGTTACAAGCGTTCAGCATATACACGCCATGTGTATACTACAAGCATGCGTCAAGCGGTACATCATGTTGCGAAGCGTGCATGCCATATACGCCATTTTTATACATACAGCTGTATCGACGGTCTACAGGTGATTACGTGTTCAAGCGTGCAACATATACAGCTACGTGTATACTACATCATGCAATCACACGGTCAACAGTGTTGCAAGCGTGCATTCAGATCCTGCACATGTGTTATACATACAGCATGCACCACGTTAACAGTGTTACCAGCGTGCAGCATCATACATGCCAGGTGGTTTAAATACTATAGCATCAACAATCACACAACGGTAACAGTGTTCTACACATGCGTGCAGCATATACAACGCATGTGTCTGCAACCTACAGCATGACCCACGGGTACAGTGTACAAGAGGCTGGCATGCATATACACGCCATGTGTGTATATACATCAGCATGCACCACGGTAACAAGTGTTACAAGCGTGCAGCATATACATGCCATGTTTATCATAGAGCAGCAACCACGGTAACTGTTACACAGAGCGTCGCAGCGAAGGCATATACACCACTCCATGTGTATACATACAGCATGCATCACGGTAACAAGTGTCATACAGCGTGCAGCATACACTTCCATGTGTATACATACAGCATGCACACCAGGTAACAGTGTTACAAGCGTGCAGCATATCACGCCAATGTGTATACATACAACAGCATGCATCAGGTAACAGGGTTACAAGTGTGGGCAGCATATTACAATACAAACGCCAGTTGTATACATACACATTTATCGGAACGGTCTAACAGTGTATACAAGCGTGCAGGCATATACACACGCATTGTATACCACAGGCATGCAACACGGTAACAGTGTTTAACACTCGTGCAGCATTTAAAACAGCAATGGTCATACATACAGCATGAGCACCCCCCACCGCGACGGTAACAGTGTTACAATCGGGCACATATACACGCCATTGTGTTATACATCAAGCATGCCACCACCACGGTAACAGGGTTACATAGCAGCGTGCAGCTATACCTCCATGTGTAATACATACAGCATGCTCACGGAACAGTGTTGCAAGCGTGCAACTATCCAGCTACGTGGTCTACATACACATGCAATCACGGACTAACATGTTGCAAGCGTGCAGTCTATACCCTCATGTGTATACTACAGCATGCAACCAACGGTAACAGTGGTTGCAGGAGCGTGCGCATATACACACGCCCATGTGTATAACATACAGATGCACTCCACGGTACTGTTACGACGTGCAGCATATACACAGCCATGTG
Organism: Ascaphus truei; assembly: GCA_036426205.1. Taxonomy (NCBI): domain Eukaryota; kingdom Metazoa; phylum Chordata; class Amphibia; order Anura; family Ascaphidae; genus Ascaphus; species Ascaphus truei. The sequence continues at coordinate 39,124 of WSYH01004558.1, read as the reverse complement.
TATAACATAACACATGCATACACGGTAACGTGTGACAAGCGTGCAGCATATACACGCCATTTGGTATACATACAGCAATAAAAGGTCTGCAGGTAAACATGTTACAGCGTGCAGCATATACACGCATGTGTATCCTCAGCATGCACCACGGTAAACAGTTTACAAGCGTGCAGCATATACACTCCATGTGTTATTCATACAGCATTCACACTAACAGTGTTACAACAAAGCTTGCAGCCTATCACTCCCTGTTGTATACATATATGCATGCACCCACGGATAACTTGTTACAAGCGGGCAGCATATAACTGCCATGTGTTTACATCCAGCCATGTCAAAACCACGGTAACAGTGTTACCGAGCGTGCAGCAGATCACGCCATGTGTACTACCAATACAGGGCATGCACACTCAATCGGTACAGTGGTCAGAAAAGCGTGCAGGCAATATCCCGCATGTGTATACTACAAAAGCATGATATCACGGGTGAACGTGTTTCAACGTGCAGCATATACACGCCATGTGTATCATACAGCATGTATCCGGTAAAGCAGAGGTGTTACAAACCGTGCAGCATATACATGCCATGTGTAATACCTAACAGGCAATGCACCACGGTACAGTGTTTGACAAGCCGCAGGGGCCATATACAAACCCATGTGTATACATAAGCAAGCAATCGACGGGTAACAGTGTTACACAGCGTGCAGCTATACACGCCATGTGTATACATAAAGCATGCATCACGGTAACAGTGTTGCAGCAGCGTTACGAGCATATGAGCACCTCCGTGTATACCCTACGCATGTCCCTCACGGATAAACAGTGTTGCAAAGCGTTCAGCATTACAACACGCCATGTGTAATACATACAGCATGGCATCACGGTTAACAGATGTTACAATGCGTGCGACATATACACCACGGTATACCATACAGCTGCACCACATTAAGGCCTTTTTACCAAGCGTGCAGCATATACCCTCGACGTGTATACATCCTGCATGCACCAAAGCGGTAAGCATGGGTTATCAGTAAAACATACGTGCAGCTATCCAAGGGGAAAACGCTACGTGTATATACCATACAAGCATGCACCAACACACGGTAACTTGTTACAAAAGCGTGCATCATATACACGCTACGTTTATACATACAGCATGCCCACGTGTACACAGTGTGTAACAAGCAGTGCAGCTATACACGCTAACGTGTATACATACGCACTGCACCACGGTAACTGTGTTACAAGCGTTCCCGCAAATACAAACACGCCATGTGTATACATACAGCGGCGCACCAACTGTAACAGTGTTACAAGCGTTGCAAGCATTACACGCCATGTGTATACCTATATGAGCAGGCAACCCCGGTAACAGACTGTTACAAGCGTTCAGCCAGGGTGATACACGCCATTGTATACACATACAGCATGCACTCACTGTAAAGCAGTGTTACAAAAGACGTGCGCATATACACACCATGTGTTATACATACAGTATAACGCATGCCACATAGTGTTTGCAATCATACCTTGGATTGTGTCTTTCTGCCGAAGGAAAACTTGACAGGACAGTTCGTCGCCCTTATTCCTGGTGTCACAGAAATGGGCGTCTTACTGGAGTAACTTAACCAAAACAATACTTAGCATTAACATGCGTGCCGCCACGTGACGTCCTCCACCTTCCGCCTCACTCACACTCTTTTGTTTATTGACACACAACCTACTGCTTTGTGCTTATACACATCAGAGTGTTTATGACGGCGCTGCGCAGGGACGGCCTACATGTTCTGTGTCGTGACAACGCGATATACTGGTACAGTTCCCGCTATATACTGTACAGTAACCCCTATATACTCTCCTACCCCTATATACTGTACAATATCCCCTATATACTGTACTAAACCACCAATATACTGCTCCATAACCCGTATATCTGTACAAACCCCTATATACTTACAAACCCCTATAGACTGTAGCATATCCCCTATATACTGTACATAAAGACCTCTATCTTATGCTGTACATTGAACCCCTATACAAGTTCTGTACATACCCCCTATAATTCTTTACATAACCCCTATAAAACCCCCCTATTTATCATGCTTCCCTGCCAGTTATTGTAGCGTTATAACAGCAAATTGAGAGCCGTATTTCTGATTGCCAGGCCAGGGCAGGGCAAGGCTATGGGGCGGGGGGTTTTCAGTGTACACATTGTAACCCCCTAGCTTGCTGGAGGTGGTTAGAACGCAGACACAATATAGAGACAGGGTGCAAAATGCAATGTGCTTGGCTGCAGCAAAACGGTTAATGAACGTCTGTCCTGGCATCTCGTTTCCCAAATTCCCCACTGCATAGCCAAAATTTTTGACTACACATAACACACACACACAAACACACCTAACACGCAAATTACATTGCCTGATTGCGCTGAGTACACACAATCTCAGCACTGATACACACACTGGTAAATGGTACAAGGCTACCTGGCAAAAGAAAGGACTTGACTGCCCATATTAAGAGGGTTATATATAAAAACAACTCTTCAAAAATGGCTTTGAAACTAGAAAATATTAAATCGCCGTACAAAGAGCAGACTGGTAATGTAGTCGGCGGAGATTACAAAACTAAAAAAACATGGCGCATTCATGGGCGTCTCCCCTTGGTGACAATGCATTTGCTCTCACTTTTTTGTCATTTTTTGTTTTTGTTACAGTGTCTCTCCGACAAAACCCAAAATCTGCCCCCCTGGAGGTGGGACTGTCCTGGCGGACAGTTTTCCGCACGCATAATAGCATGCAATCTGGGCAAAACTACATGCAAATAACATTCACATCCGTGCAAATCTTATACATCAGTAATTCGTCCATCCATTTAACAGGAAAAGGCGCGTGGCCTTCATGTCCATTTTCAACCCGCCAATCTGACGTATGAATAAAATAGTCCGTACAATAGTTACTCAGAGCTGCACACGGACCCCATACAGCGAGGACCAGTGGTATCCTAATATCTTGCCACTGGTTTTTGTGTTAGAATAAACCGTGGGTCACTACAGTATGCTACATACTGTTACATTGTAAGAAGAGCTGGGATTTTTGTTTATTTGGGGTCGATGTCGATCCGTCTAAGTAATCCGATCTTCAAAAGTTAAATGACTGATTGATATTTACAGAGAGATCGCCGCTGACTTTCCTTCCGTCTTTGCAGGAATTTATATTTTTTTTGGTCTAAAGATTTAAACTAAATGAGAATAAAAAAACCCTATAGAAATGAACAAATTCTTTATCCTCCTGGCATACACTGAGGTCTTTTTTTGCCGACTGTTGGAATATTGCAGAGACCTCCAGATGGACTATGTTGCTTTTATGGCTATGGAAATCCCCAGTAACCCCTATTAAGCATCTCGGGGCTTCAAAATTTCACCAGGTTTTATAAGAGCAGACTAGTAGCAGTGGCTCAAAAGGTTTCCTAACATCGAAGTATACCATCTATTTTGAAGGCCGACTTGGCTTTAAAGTTCCTTTGCGCTTGAAGATAAATTTTTCAGCTATAAATACCGGCAAACAGGGGCGCACACTGGTGTGAGACCGCCTTCAAGAGAGTACCCTCACAGCTCTGTTCTGTGACCCTCGGCATGCCTAATCGGGAAACTGTAACGGGGGTTTTTAAAAAAACGACGCCCAGACTGGCCGCTGCCACGCCGCATGCCTCTCCCCCCAGCCGTTATTATTTTACTGATTGTTGCTGGAACATGAAACTTGTTAATTTCGTAATCGCACCAGGTCTCTTTTGAAATGGACGTTTCTGTCATGGGGGTATGGGAAGAAATATTTGCGTCGTCCCTTGCCTTGGGGAGATAGAGAGAAAAAACGAAGAAGGAATGTGGCGGGGTGGGCGGGATTGATAGTAGTGCCATGCGTCAGGTGGAAAAAAACCCCTATCACAGTACCCCGGCGGGTGTGGGGAGGAGTCCTTAACATTGTATAGGGAAGTGTTGTCTGGGACTTAGGGTCTTACTCCCCACACCCGATCCGGAAAAAAGGCATGGTGCTCATTGGACCACTTCTTATTTAAAAAAGACCTGGTGGGTACGCCTACTTCTTTATTTAAGAGCCCTGGAGTACCCCACCTTTTTATTTATTGGAACCCTGGGGTTAACTCCCACTTTTGTTTATATGAACCTGGATAAACCCCAATTTTTTATTTACGAACCTGGAGTACCCTACTTCTTATTAAGAAGCCTGGGAGTTGCCCCAACTTTTTATTTATTGAACCTGGGGTTCCCACTTTTTGTTTAGTAGAACCTGGAGTACCCTACTTTCTTTTATTTTCAAATTCACAATCCACATCTTTTTTTTCCTGAGTTTAAACATTTTTCTTTTTAGTTTAAAGTATTTCGCAACAAAAAACAAAAAACCCCCTGAATATACTGCAGAAGAAACGGCCTTGTATCCCCAAGGTATATACAGTACCAGGCCTTGAAATGTTTGACAACTGAACTGCCACGTTTTCTGCTTGTCCAGGTTGGAATTTTGACCACGTTTTGACACCACTGCTATAATGGGTTTAATTTATTATTTCTTTTAATGATGTTAAAGGTTTTATTTAGTTCTCTCTCTTAACCTTCGTCGCATTGGCTCATGCATCTACGAGCGGTCGATCAGGTCGCACTGCTGCTCCCGTTCGAAGATGGCTCCGCGACGGCAAATGCCGTTTGTGTTGGTGTCCAATGCGCCAACTCCTTTGTCCTGGTCGACCCACCATTTGACAAAAATGTGCCGGAGCCTCTTGACGGACCCGGACAGGCCCTCGAACCAAACATCCTCAGGCACGCCCTGCTGAACCCTGAGATTTCCGAACCCGCCTCAACATTCCAAACCGTTTTCTAAACTGTCCTCTTTTCCTCTTATCCTTCCTCCGCAATATAACAAAGAACGCACGTACTATCCATCCGTTACTACTACTTCGACTGCTAAAACTCTACTCATCAGGCCCTCATTCCTCTCCCGCTTGATTTACCGTAACCATCCCTGCCTTTAGCCGGCCCCTTCTGCCTCTCACTTGTCTCCCCTTACAATCTATCCTCAACGCTGGCTGGCCAGCATATAGCACCGACTCTTCCTAAATCTGTCTCAGCAGGCTCCCCTCCTGAAATCCCTCTCCTGGCTTCCGATTAAATCCCGCATCTACTGCTCACTCCATTCGTCTCCTCCACTTTTTAAAGCTTTACATTCTTCTGCACTCCTTACTCTTCAGCCCTAATTTCTCGTTATGCACCAGTCTCGACTCTTTCGTTCTGCTCAAGGATGTTGCTCTTCTAACCCGCCTTTTGTATCTCGGCCGTTCTAATACAGCGTGCGGCTCAGAGCCGTGCCTATGGAATGCGCGTGCACGTCCCGCATGCTTTTTTGTATGTATAGTGTGCTGAGTGTATGCATGCTGTTGAAGATGTGTGATTATGTGATTTATATTTGTTGTGTTGTGTATGTGTTATCGGGTGTGTCACGTGGTGTGTTTATGTGGAATTTATTATTTATTTTTAGGGTACAAAATATATATATTTTTTACATTTTTAACCACAACTTGTGTAGACCACAACACACACCCACAGCCCACACACAACACACACACCCACCACACACACACACCCACCACATACACACACCAAACACCCACACACCCATCATCCGGTATGGCGCGAAAATGATTTCTTCCTCTTCGCCGCTGTCTGTCGGCTCCCCGCTCCCTGCCGTCGCAGGCGTGCCCCACTTGTAATAGAAAGTGCTGAACTGCACCGTCAGCCAACTACAATTCCGCACAGCGCCCTCACTATAGAACCGTAGCCTAAGCCCGTCGTCACCTTCCTTAAACCTTATCCACTGTACTGCCCCGCACCTCTTGAATGCCCGTCCCCTTCTATAACCTGACTAGCCCTCCTCTATCTCACCTTTAAGACCCCCCTATAAGACACAACTTGCTTTAACTACAAGCATCTGAGCAGCTCCGACTGCTGAATAAGGAACACCTCATACTATTAACACCTTTTGGCCTCCTGCGAGCACTTTCCAGAATCCTACCCTCACGTACTGTCTCTGAACGTCTCTTCCTACCAATTAGACTGAAGCTCCTCGGGGGTAGGACCTCCTCTTCCTAATGTTACTTTTATGTCCTGAGCACTTCTTCCTTTATGTGTTTTTTATAGATTTATGAGTTATATGTTGTCACGTGTATTAACTGCTCGTGAAGCGCCTATGTACATTAATGTGTTATTAAATATACGCCTAGGAGCTCCCGGGGCGACCTGGCGACACCCCCATTCCCCGGTGCGCAGCTCGATCGCGGTAATGAAAAACACCGACGGCTGCTCCCGGGTGGGGCTGGAGGCAGGGAGCAGCGGCGTCTTTCTCCTGCCTGCGGCCGGTTGCCTGGTCTGAAACGCGATCAGCAGCCGTTGCTAAGGCCGCGATCTCGTCTCTAAGGTCCGCGGCTGCCGCAGAGCCGGGGGCCGGGCCGCCATTGTGCGCTTCAAGTCGCCGCATGCGAGTGAGCCCAGAGCCCAAAGGTACCCCCCGGCGTCCCAGTTAGCTTGCGCATGCGCAGGGAGGGCTGCGGAGGCAGGAAGAGTCGCGGCTGTGGCAGCGAAGAGCCCATCTATGATCGCGGCGATGGGGACGCGATCTCTTTTGTAGGGATCTAATTCATCATCGTTCTTATGATCTCTCTTATTAGGGAACGCATAGGGAGAGCTGAGGCGGCCCATTAAGGATTTAGTGTCAGGCAGAGGGGAGGCGCACAGCGCGGGCCCGCAATGTTTATATTGCGATAGGGCCCATCGTTGACTACAATTCCCACTGGGAGCATAGCGAGGCAGGCACCAGGGTGTCACTTGAAAGGAGCCAAAGTGCTGGTAGGACTTCCCTGTAAGGTAGAACTAAATCATTTCCCAGGCCTTTATTATTCACGTGCAGTCTGATCAGAAGGAGCTGAAGGGGAAGGCAGGAATGCGGGATGGAGTGCAGCCCTCAATCCACATGATAGTTACCCACCTCACCCTCCAGGTATGGCCACCCTCCAACTCCCACCAGGTTAGAAGATGTGTAACTTAGGGACGGCCCTAGATATGGGAGGGTCGCCCTTTAGTGTATGATAAGGTGCAGTTATGTTCAAAGTTCCACAAACCACACTACTCGGGTAGTAGCTGATGCGCAATGCAGCAAATAGGCACACATGCGCGTGCGAGCAATGGATCTTCGATTGCTGAACCTGCGGGTTTCCAGGTTACTGTGTCGAGTGTTTGCATGTTACGCTGCGTGTACTGAGTGCAGTTTGGTGTGTGCAGCTGTGTTGGTTCAACTGTCCGTGCACTGCCTTCTCTTTTGGACTGAACGGTTTTTGGTCGTGCTTTCACATTCTTTTGTCTTTTTAATTATTGATTTTCTTATTCATCTATATTTTTACTTTCTTATGTTTCTTCCTTTACTTTGGTTTTACTTTCTGTTGCCTCCTTTTTTCTTATTCAACCTTCCACCATCAACGAGCCATAGGCAGTTTTCCCCAATTCATCCTCGCATGATCTGCGGTAGCTCAGGGACAAGGCCCCCTGGGTTATGGACCCGTCATGATAAGTGCCAAGGTTAGATAGGGAGCAGAAGCCGACAAAGCTGCAGGTTCCCACTGTAAGGCGACGTTGGCTCATACCAAGTCGGTGTTTTTCCACAGAAGATAAGACTACTCTTCTCGCCCCCGGGTAGGATCACCCCCTGTGCCGGACTGCCCACAGCAAAAATATATTCCAGCACACCCTGTAATCAGAACCATGATCACATATGTCCTCAGATCTTTGCTCGAGAATGTAGTCTGCCAAACGAAGCCCGAGTTAGCGACGAAGCCACTGGCAGTTACTCCAACACAAGTGCACCAACATAATCAATAACAATTCTAAAAGATTAAACACATATTGTCAGCTATCAATCCATTCTTGACCCCACACAAGAAGTTTACAAGTCGTCTTTTTCTTTTGGCAGACCTACTATCCTTTTTATGTATATAACCGTGGGTGTGATTGGTCACATTCAGAAGGATTCTCAATGTAAAAGTTCTTGTCACTCAATTCGTGTTTCTGTTCATTTCAGCTAAACCAGGTTATCCAATCACGGCTAATCATGGTGTATCTGCGTATTCTCGAGTCTGAGGTGTCCGCTCAAGATTCGGGACCACCTATTCACATACTTCTCCTCCATCCCCTAGAACTTCCCTCAAAAACAAGACATCTTTTTACGTTCTCCTTCCCCATACACGGATTCTTCGTCTCCTCCCGAGTACTTCACCCCCATTCTCCTCCGTTCTCTTCTTCTCCCTGACCTCCTTTCCCTTATCCCTATTCACTCACCCCCTCACCGTCCCAACACCCCAGGACCCCACCAAGATACACCTCAAAGCAAACTCCCCAAAAAGCACGAGCACTCGAGAAGGGCCACCCCCCCTTTAGACCCTACATTTTTCTAGCTGCCCCCGCTCCACAAGCGCTTACTGCTTCCCATATAATTGTTGTCTTTTTTGTCTTAATGCCCCACCCGTTACTCTACTGAAGAGTCGCACTACTGGAAGATACCAACCGATGGAGTGCCCCACGTATGATCACCAATATATTCACTTCTAAATTGTCCCCCGATCCCCATATTTGACACCTGGTCGCCCAACATGGTTTTGCTAAGACACACGGTCCGGAGACTTAGGTCCTGCTGGGAAGACGCCCTAGTGGCTTCTGTCTTGAGGACGTCATATGGAGCGCTGGCCAGACTAGTGGCGGTAAGGAGGCCATCCCCCTAGGTCACCAATCAAAACCCCGCAATGGAAGGCTCCGGAGGATGGTATGTGTAAAATTAAACCCCAAGCAACCCATATATGGTGCAGCCGCTAGTCATGATCTTGTAGAATGCAAGGGGAACACGAATCCACTCCACCATGGAAAACAACCATTTTGTTTGTAGTGACTCAGCACACTGAGGATAATAATGCACAATCGCAGTAAGGCCCCGTCCAGGCACATGTTCATAACACACCTTCCCCACAGGGATCCCCCTCACGAATGGTAAAAGCCCCTATCTATGGCCAGACCCACACCCTCAACAGTGCCAAAAACCACTGAGCGGTTACCTACCCCAGTATCTTCCCCAACTCTCCTCCAACCATCATGCGACAGAGCGCGACCAATGCTCTGACTTACGACAAGCCTAGCCAAACACAGAACAGAAATGTTACAGAAAACATTCTGTACCGGTTTTGGCGTCGCTAAAAGTCAGAAGCCCCTCCTCCCGGATTCAACACTGTTACTTTACTCAGGAGCAGCTAAAGACTAAAAACCCCAATCTCCATTGATACAAAGTGCCCGATGACCTTTCAAGATTTCCACCCCCATGGTGAAGCCACAAAGCACGGTTACTTCTTCACTCCACACCGTCTCACTACTTTTAATTCCTTCTTCTACTTTCACATCGCCCCTCTTATCTCTACGCTTCTGCTTTTAGACATAGACTCTCTCGGTTCTATGAATGGTGACAGAGATGAAGATAGACTGTCCAGGTTGGATACAAGGCCCACCTAAATGTCGTATTGCCCTGAGCCGAGACGGACCAGGAATAAGATCTCCCTTATGCTTACTTTGCATCCCCTTCTTATCATAACAGCACTATTAAAGTGAATTGAGCCTTCATTGTCCCCTAGCATTGCCACCCTCTCCCAGAACTATCCATGATCATTCATACCCACGAGAGTAGATGGGGGAGCCCATGGCACCCATTACACAGTGACTTTCCCGCTCCCCACCCATGTGACTGATTCCTCATAAGGCTAGCAGAGCAATCAGGGCGTTGATCCGCAATGATTATCCCTCGTTTCCTTTCTTGCTGCATTGCACAAGATTTTCTATTGATGCCGATATTGTCAACACCCCCAGCCTACAGACGGTACAGCTAGGAGCTAAGAAAGTGGGAGAACAACCCTACCACTTGGGCGGCACGAAAGAGCCCGACGAAGCTCCTGCAGTGGAGGTACCCAAACACCTCGAAATACGGTGCCACGCCACACTCACTCCCATAACCCCCACAAACCGCTCACCCCCATATCACTCAAGCCCGCTACCAACATTCTTTCCAAAGAATCTGGTTGACACCATACCACCCACACACAACCCCACACGCTAGCGGAAGCGAACACTAACTGTCATGGATATCTTCCGCGTAGAACAAGGTGGAAGTCCAACACACGGTGGGGGCCGATGTCAGGGACACCCTAACACGTGGCTAACACCCCCACCTCGGTAATGTGTCAGCACGAATTGGTATTCCTTATATTCCTATGCTGTGGGCTCCGATGATACCCTAGGGAAGAGGGGTAGTAGCAGGTAATTGCGTTCCGCATGGGTATGCTGACCCTGTCCTGTGTAGGCCCATTTGTGTGCCCTATCATATGTGGTCCAAGGTGGTTCCAACCTTACTACGGAGGAGGGGGGGCTACCCTCGGTCCTAGAATTGGGGACCCGTAACGCTAAACGCGGCCGGAGGAGGATTCAGGGGGGGTGAGTCTGACTGGGCCGCCAGGTGGTGGTAGCGTGGTGGGTTACGCCCTGCTCCTGTTGTGTTGCCACGCACGAGCTGACATACGACGTCACACACCGTGTGATCCGGTCGGGCGGGCGGTGTGAAAAAAAAAAAAGGGTTGTTAAGACACCACCCCCCTCTGCTAATCGCGTCCTGGGCGGATGTTGCCTCACTAGAAGGTAGCTGTCCAAGGAGGAGAGGTGGACCATGTCTACCTCCGCAAACCCTTCCGGAATAAGGAAAGCCCATTCAGCCCGCCGATGGTAAGAACCCTCTTTTTTCCTCCAGACTCCGATGGAGGGGAGGTGGCCGGAAAGAAGGGCGCAAGCGTGATGGTTGGTCCTGGGCGGAGTGGGTGTGAGCCCGTGTGCTCCGACACAAGCTGGTCCCAGGGACTGGGAGGTCCAACGCTCCCGAGTTTTCAGGTTCAGCGGGGCGTAATGTGGACTGCCCAGAGTGCGCCCAGGGTCAGTCCCTATACCACCAGGGGGAACTGACAGCGTCCCCGGGACCTTTGGCCCCCGTTGAATTACAAACACACGCAGGGTAACTTTTCTACTTTTTCCCCCCTGCCAGGTGAAACCGAGACCTTTCCCAGTGCTCTCGCTTCTCGTGGAAGCCTCACAAGTCCGTAGGTCAAGGACTGTGTAAGGACGATCCGGGAGACTGGCCTCCTTTAACGCCCAAAAGGAGCGTGTGCCATTCGCCAGGTTGTGTACCGGCGGGAAAGGTCCTGGCCTCCTGTTCTCTAACCACCGCATCCCTGCCGCGGATGAACGGGTAAAGGCCCAATTAAAAGAGACACTTGCTAACTACTCCCTTCCACCAGGGGAGAATAGCGAAATCCCAGTAGCTGTCGCCTAGAGTGTGCTCTCCAAAGAATTTTTTTCGGGGGGGCTCCCGTACGCAAAGTGAGGTACCCCCATCTGATCTGGTAGGGGCTCCCCCACACATGGCTCAGCCAGTCTCGGGTTTATTGCAGTGTGATGTACCATGTAAACCTGAGATGTAGTTAGACGTGTGGTTGTTTATTCTGTGACTGCCATATTTCACAATGTAATGTTGTGGCAAGATTACACTGCTATCCATGCGAGGACGTTTGAGTTCACCAGGGGGAGATATAGCCTGGAGCTCCCGTGGCTCCTGGAGACCCCCCTTCCCTTTGCGCATCTCATCGCGGTAATGAAAAACCCGACGGCTGCTGTCCAAGGTGGGGGCCTGACAGGGTCAGCGCGGGAAGGCTGGCTTTTTCATGCTTCGGGAGTCTTTTTATCTTCGCTGGGGCTTCTCTGCCTGCGGCCGGTTGCCGGGGACGCGATCGGGCCGTTGCCAAGAAGGCCGCGATCCGCTTCTCTAAGGATCCCGGCTGCCCGCAAGCAGGGCGCCGCCATTAGCGCATCAACGTCGCGCATGGCGCAGTGAGCCCCCGGCGGCCCAGTTTAGCTTGCGCATGGCGCATGGATGCTGCGGAGCATGGCAGAGTCGCCGAGGGCAGGAGGCCCCATATATGTTTCGCTGTCATGGCGCAATAGGGGTCATGGGAGCTAGGCCAGCTCTTAGGAGGTCGCGCGAGCGTAGTGGAAGCTAGGGAGAGCCTTGAGGCGCCATTAATCGTTATGTAGGCAGAGGGGAGATCGCACGCGTCCCCAATGGTATTGTAGGGCCTCGTGACTACCAATTCCATGGGGCAATAGCGAGGCGTCACCAGGTGCTTGATAGGATCCAATAGGGCTGTTATGGACTGCCCTGGAGGGAGAATAGATACATTTCCCTGGGCTTTGAGTCAGTCAGTTGGGCAGCGGAGCTTGAGGGGAAGGACGGATGCCTGGGAGTGAGTGCCGCAGCTCCTGCATCCTGATGGTACCCTCCCCCTCAGGTAGGCCCAACTCCCCACCAGGTTAGTGGGTAAACTGATAAGGGACGTCCCAGATAGTGGGGTCGCCCGTAGTTGAAAATGTACGGTCAGTTTTGGCAGTGCCACAGCGGGTCGTCTGTGCGCCCTGGCAATAGTCCACAGCTGCGAGCAGTGGATTGATTGCTGGTGTATACATACAGCATGCACCACGGTAACAGTGTTACAAGCGTGCAGCATATACACGCCATGTGTATACATATAGCATGCACCACGGTAACAGAGTTACAAGCGTGCAGCATATACACGCCATGTGTATACACATACAGCATGCATCACGGTAACAGTGTTACAAGCGTGCAGCATATACACGCCATGTGTATACATACAGTATGAACGCATGCACATATGTTTGCATCTACTTGGATTGTGTCTTTTCTGCCAAGGAAAACTTGACAGACATTTCGCCCTTTTCTGGTGCACAGAAATGGCGCGTAACTGAAGTAATTAAAAAAACAATACTTAGCATTTACATGCGTGCGCCACGTGACGGCCTCCAAACTCCGCCTCTAGCTCCACTCTTTTGTTAGTGACAACAAAACCTACGCTTGTGCTGTATAACACATCAGAGTGTTTATACGGCGCTGCGCAGACGCCTACATGTTCTGTGTCGTGACAACGCGATATACTGTACATATCCCCTATATACTGTACATAACCCCTATATACTCTCCATAACCCCTATATACTGTACATATCCCCTATATACTGTACATAACCCCTATATACTCTCCATAACCCCTATATACTGTACATAACCCCTATATACTGTACATAACCCCTATATACTGTACATATCCCCTATATACTGTACATAACCTCTATATTCTGTACATAACCCCTATATTCTGTACATACCCCCTATATTCTGTACATAACCCCTATAAACCACCCTATTTATCATGCTTCCCTGCCAGGTTATTGTACATTATAACAGCAATTGAGAGCCAGTTTCTGATGCCGGCCAGGGAGGGCAAGGCTGGGGGCGGGGGGTTTCAGGTACACATTTTAACCCCCTAGCTGCTGGAGGGGTTAAGAACGCAGAACACAATAATAACATGCAAAGGAATGTGCTGCTGGCAGCAAACGGTTAATGACGTCTGCCTGAATCTCTTTCCCCCACTGCACAAATTTACTAACACAATAACACACACACACAAACACACACTATACACGCAAATTAACAAACTGATGCGCTGATACACACAATACAAAGGCACTGATACACACACTGGTAAACACGGCTAACGCCTGGCAATAAGAAAGGACTTACTGCCCATATATAAGGGGTATATATAAAACGCTTCAAAAATGGCTTTGAAACTAGAAATATTAAAATCCCGTACAGAAGAGCAGACTGGTAATGTATCGAGCTGGAGATTACAAAATAAAACTGCCATCATGGCGTCTCCCTTGTGACATGGATTTGGCTCTCACTTTTTGTATTTTTTGTTTTTTTACAGTGTCCTCTCCGACAAAAGCCCAAATCTGCCCCCCTGAGGAGGTGGGCTGTCTGGCGGACAGTTTCCGCACGCAAATAGCATGCAATCGGGCAAAACATACATGCAAATAACATCAAATCCGTGCAAATCTTATACATCAGTAATTCTCCATCCATTTAAAAGGCGCGTGGCCTTCAGGTCATTTTACACCGCAAATCTGAACGTTGAATAAATAGGCCCGTACAATGATTTACTCAGATCTGCACACACCCACATACAGGCGAGACCACGGGTATCCTAAAGCTTGCCACTGGTTTGTGTTAGAATAACCGTGGGCACTACAGTATGCTTACATACTGTTACATTGTAAGACTGGGATGTTTTGTTTATTTGGGGTCGATGGTCCTATCAGCGTCTAATCCGTCTTCAAAAGTTAAATGACTTATTGATATTTACAGAGAGATAGCGTCTGACTTTCCGTAGTTGCAGGAATGATATGTTTTGGCTAAAGGATTGAACTAAATGAGAATAAAAAAAAACCCTATAGAAATGAACTAAATTCTTTATCCTACTGGATACACTGAGGCTTTTTTGCCGACTGTTGGATATTTTCAGAGACCCCAGATGGACATATGTGCTTTTATGCTATGGAAATCCCCAGTAACCCTATTAATGCATCTCTGGGCTTCAACCAGGTTTTAAAAGAGCAGGACTAGCAGTGCTCAAAAGGTTCCCAAACATCGAAATAAATACCATCTATTTTGAAGTCAGACTGTGCTTTAAAGTTCCTTGCGCTTGAGAGTAAATGTCAGCTATAAATTAGCCCTGGCAAACAGGGCGATGTGTGAGCCGCCTTCAGAGAGTACCCTCACAGCTCTGTTCTGTGAACCAGAGGCACTGCCTAATCGGGAACTGTACGGGGTTTTTAACGACGCCGAGCTGGCCGGCTGCCACGCCGCATGCCTCTCCCCGCCGTTATTTTATGTTTTTGCTGGAAAATGGAAACTTGTTAATTTCGCACGGCTCTTTGAATGGACGTTCTGTCAGGAGGGGAAGAAAATATTTTGCGGTCGTCTGCCTGGGGAGAGAGAGAGAAAAAACGAAAGAAGGAATGTGCGGGGTGGCGGGATTGATAGAAGTGCCCAGGCGGTCAGGGGGGAAAAAAACCCCCTATCAGGACCCGGCGTGTGGGGAGGAGTCTTAACATTGAGAGAGGGAAGGTTATCTGGGAATTAGGGTCTTACTCCCCCACCCAATCCGGAAAAAGGCACTGTGTGCTCATTGGACAACTTCTTATTTAAAAAACCTGGGGTACCCCTACTTCTTATTTAAGAAGCCTGGAGTACCCCAACTTTTTATTTATTGAACCTGGGGTAATCCCACTTTTTGTTTATAGAACCTGGAGTACCCCTACTTTCTTATTTGCAAATTCACAATTCCACATCTTTTTTTCCTGAAGTTTAACATTTTTCTTTTTTAGTTTAAAAGGATTTAGCAACAAAAAAACCCCTGAATATACTGCAGAAGAAACGCTTGTATCCCACTGTATATACAGTACAGGCCCTTGAAATGTTGGACAACTGCCACGTTTTTCTGCTTGTCCAGGTTGGAATTTTGACCACTTTTTGACACCACTGCTAGAATTTAATTTATTATTCTTTTTAAAGGTTTTATTTATTTATCTCTCTTACCTTCTCCAGTGGCGGCATCATCCGGCGGCATCTCGCACTGCATGCTCCCGTCAAGATGGCTCCGCGACGCAAATGCCGTTGTGTTGCCATGGCAACGTCCCGTTGTCATGGCGACACCATTTGACATTGCGGAGCCATCTTGACGGGACCAGGCCCCGAACCAAACATCTCAGCCGCCCTGCTGAAACCCGGAGATTTCAGAACTCCTCTCACATTCCAAACGTTTCTAAAACCTGTCGCTTTTTCCTCCGCAATATAACAAAGATACGCCCTTTCCTCTGTTACTCGACTGCTAAAACTCTGACTCAGGCCCTCATTCTCTCCCGTCTTGATTACTGTAACCTCCTGCTGTCCGGCCTTCCTGCCTCTCACTTGTCTCCCCTACAATCTATCCTAAACGCTGCTGCCAGAATCACTCTACTCTTTCCTAAATCTGTCTCAGCATCTCCCCTCCTGAAATCCCTCTCCTGGCTTCCGATTAAATCCCGCATCTCACTCCATTCTTCTCCTCACTTTTAAAGCTTTACAGTCTTCTGCCCCTCCTTACATCTCAGCCCTAATTTCTCGTTATGCACCATCTCGACTCTTTCGTTCTGCTCAAGGATGTCTTCTCTCTACCCCCTTTTGTATCTAAGGGCCGTTCTATACAGCGTGCGGCCGCGCGTGCCTATGCGAATGCGCGTGCACGTCCCGCATGCTTTTTGTATGTATAGTGTGCTGAGTGTATGCAGTGTTGAGTGTGTTTATGTGAGTTTATATGTATGTGTGTGTATGTGTATGGGTGTGCGTGTGTGTTTATGTGTAATTTATTATTTATTTAAAAAAATATATATATTTTTTACATTTTTACCACACTTGTGTAGACACACAAACACACACACACACACACACACACACACACACACACAGCCGGTAGCGGCGCGAAAAGATGAATTTCTTCATCTTCGCCGCTGTCTGTCGGCTCCCCGCTCCCTGCCGTGCGCGCGCCCCTTGTATAGAAAGGCTGACTGACGTCAGCCAACTACAATTCCGCACGCGCCCGGCACTATAGAACGTGCCTAAAGCCCTCTCCCGCCTTAAACCTTTCCCACTGACTGCCCCGCACCTCTGGAATGCCCTTCCCCTCTATAACCGACTAGCACCCTCTCTATCCACCTTTAAGACCCACCTTAAGACACACTTGCTTAAAGAAGCATATGAGTAGCTCCGTGGCTGATAATTAACACCTCATACATTAACCTTGGCCCCCTGCAGACGCACTTTCCAGAACAACCTCCTACTGTCTCTGTACGTTCTTCCTACCAATTAGACTGTAAGCTCCTCGGGGTAGGGACTCCTCTTCCTTAATGTTACTTTTATGTCTGAGCACTTCTTCCCTTTATGTGTTATTTATATTATTTATTAGTTATATGATTGTCACGTGTATTACTGCTGTGAAGCGCTATGTACATTAATGTGTTATATAAATATAGCCTGGAGCTCCCGTGGCTCCTGGAGACCCCCCTTCCCTTGCGCAGCTCGATCGCGGGTAATGAAAAACCCGACGGCTGCTTCCAAGGGTGGGGGCTGGAGCAGGGAGCAGCGCGGCTTCTCCTGCCTGCGGCCGGTTGCCGGGGACGCGATCGGGCCGTTGCTAAGGCCGCGATCGCGTCTCTAAGGTCCCGGCGGCCGCAGAGCAGGGCGCCGCCATTGCGCTTCAAGTCGCGCATGCGCAGTGAGCCCCCGGCGGCCCAGTTAGCTTGCGCATGCGCAGGGAGGCTGCGAGAGGCAGGGAAGAGTCGCGCGAGGGCAGGAGAGCCCCAGATAGGTCGCGCATGCGCAGATAGGGTTAGGGAGCTAAGGCAGCTCTTAGGAGGTCGCGCGAGAGTAGGGAAGCATAGGGAGAGCTTGAGGCGGCCATTAGGAGTTAGTGTAGGCAGAGGGGAGGAGCGCACGCGGCCCCAATGTTATTGTAGGGGCCTCGGGACTACAATTCCCATGGGGCATAGCGAGGCAGGCCCCAGGTGCTTGATAGGAGCCAATAGGGCTGTAGGACTGCCCTGGAGGGAGAATAGATACATTTCCCGGGCTTTGAGTCACGTCAGTTGGAGCAGCGGAGCTGAAGGGGAAGGAAGGATGCGGGGAGTGAGTGCAGCTCCTGCATCCTGATAGGTACCCTCACCCTCCAGGTAGGCCCCAACTCCCCACCAGGCTAGTGGGTAACTGATAAGGGACGGCCCTAGATAGGAAGGTCGCCCTTAGTGTATGTAAGGTGCAGGTTTGGCAGTGCCACAGCGGGTAGTGCTGTGCGCACTGGCAAATAGGCACAGCGTGCGAGCAGTGGATTGATTGCTGCGGGTTCCAGGTTACTGTGTATGAGTGTTGCATGTTGACGCTGCGTGTACTGAGTGCAGTGTGTGTGCAGCGTGTGTTACTGTCTGCAGGCTGACTGTGAGAACGGTGTCGGCTGCAGGCGTGTTAGTGTTAGGATTAGTGAGTTAGGAGCTAGTGGTTAGTGAGGTTTCTGGACTTGGGGTAGTAGGGGAGGGGGGTAGGTTATTAACCCCGCAGGCCCTAGGAGTTTTCCCCAAGTCACCTCAGGTTGCGGTACATCAGGGACAGGCCCTAGGTTAGGGACCCTGTCATGTAGTGCCAAGGTTAGATAGGGATCAGCGGATGCTGCAGTTCCCATAAGGCGACGTGGGCTCCAGTCGGTGTTCAAAGATAAAGACTATCTCCCGGGTGGGATCACCCCTGGCGGACCCCAAGCAAAGATTCACAGCACCGGATCAGACGGGATCCAGGTCGACAGATCCTTTGAGAAGTAGTTGCAGGCCCGAGTGCAGGAGCACTCGGCAGGTACTCTACAAGTGCACCAACAGATCATAACATTCTATTAACACATAGTGGCAGCGCTGACCACGGGACAAGGGTTGGGCTGTGGGCACCGTGTGGGGATGTTATACTGTTGTGATGGTACTAGAGATGATGTAATAGTTGTCCTTATTCGTGTTTGTTCATTCAGTAAACCTGTTATCCCTAATACTGGTGTATCTGGTTTCTGAGTGGGTTCCTATGTTAGGGTCATTCTACATTTCCCTAGAATCCTACATAGGTGGAGGCGCTGACAGAAGATTCGTTCCAGAGGATTCACCCCAGGCTCTCATTAGCGGAGGCTCAGACCTCCTGTGAGCCTGACAGGTATACGCACCACACCGGTAACAATACATGTTCTACTCACCCACACTACATATGAGATTGGGTGGGGTGGAATACCCGTTACATAAATAAAGACATACATACATCTCAACCCACAGCCTGGAGGTACATGGCTGAAGCCCGTAGTCTTCAGGTCAAACCCGGAGTGGTGCACGTTAATCTGGGGCCTTCATGCCTACCTCCCCACCCTAGGAGATACCTCTTTCACAGGGTTTTGCCCTAATGATGTTTCCCCTGGTGCCCTGACCCTAACCATCCCTAATCTATCCAAGGTAGAGCGGGTACCACGTCTCTGTTCTGCCTGTCCCAGGACTCGCGTGTTCTACAAAACTGCACACACGTGTCACGTTGCTTGGTTCACCATCAGGATGGGAAATCAACAGGGTTATTTACTAAGGATTCCCAGCTGCAAAATGGAGGCAAAACCGACTTCACAAAACAGCACCAGATTTATGAAGAACAAGGCATCACATAGAAAGCAATTATATATATATATAAAACACCCCTTCCCTCCTCCTCAGGGAGATATGCGTGTTACGGGTGTTATGGTGCTACCTGTTAGGCTCACAAGAGGCATAAGCCTCCGCGCTTGGGGAGCCTGGGGTGGCCGGTGCATCACCTCCACCCGTGAGGATCCCTGCGTTGGTGGAATAACCCTTCACGGGAACCGGTATACCTATTTGGTATACCTCCAATAACCACAATCACAAGAAATCTGTACAACCAGGTTTTACTATGGCCCATAGTCTCCTAATAACACAATACAGTTATCACAATACAATATCCCCCACAAGACTGAGGGTGCCCTCGGCACCTAGACCACGATTTCCACAGATCAGTCCCACCCAAATATATGTGAGGGCAGCGCTACCCTCCCGTGGAGTGTTGGTGCACCTGGTGGTACCGTCCTGGCTACTCTAGTACACCAGGGGATTTGTAGATAAGCTGCAAGCATGGTCCCACGATGCGGGGCCTCCGACACAATCCCTTCTCGCCTTACTTCTGGTAGTACCACGGGATCGATTCCACCAGTCCTGGGGAATCCTTTGCTGCGGTTCCGTCTGCTCCGCTGAATCGTCCGAACACTAAAGGGGCAAGTCCCTTACTATGGGATGACCCAACAATACAGCCACTACTGTGTAGGGGAAACTACCTGGGGCCTACAGGGAACTGGCGTGGGCTAGTTGAGGTGGTTTAACTAGCTTCCCGGACACTACCTAGACCTTCACCGGCTCCGCCAGGACTGCCAGGCCGTCTCCAGTCTGCGGAGGATATCCGGAACGACAGCACCTCCTCCTCTTGCAGCGCCAATCTCAAGATGGCCGCTGCTTTACACGTAGTGCATATGTATGTGGCTGTGCCAACCACAAAATGGCCAACACAGCTCACTAAACCCTCCCACCCAATGGGACCACTGCCTGGAGGAGGCAAGGGAGGGTACCCTGCTACATATATAATACAGCTGGTGCCACTTATATGTTGCGCTGGTTCTGCGCCAGTTTGTAAGTTGTGACACTTTAGTAAGAAACCTCCCATGTCAGAGGTGGCCAACGCCAGTCCCCAGGCCACCAACAGGTCAGGTGTTCAGGATATCCCTGCTTCAGCACAGTCGAAGACCAAGCCTCTGATTGAGCCACCTGTGCTGAAGCAGGGAGATCCCTAATGCCTGACCTGTTGTTGGCCCTTGAGTACTGGCGTTGGCCACCGCTGCCCTATGTCTTCCTAAACCAGGGGCAAACATTGAAAGACAATTAACAAGAGAAGACACAGTGTCTAACTCTGGCTTAGTAAATGCTCACCACACAGGGGGTCCCCTAAATGCTAACCACACAGGGGGTCCCCTGTAAATGCTCACCACACAGGGGGTCCCCTGTAAATTCTCACCACACAGGGGGTCCCCTGTAAATGCTCACCACACAGGGGCCCCTGTAAATGCTCACCACACAGGGTGTCCCCTATAAATGCTCACCACACAGGGGCCCCTGTAAATGCTCCTCACACAGGGGGTCCCCTGTAAATGCTCACCACACAGGGGGTTCCCTGTAAATGCTCCTCACACAGGGGGTCCCCTGTAAATGCTCACCACACAGGGGGTCCCCTGTAAATGCTCACCACACAGGGGGTCCCATGTAAATGCTCACCACACATGGGCCCCTGTAAATGCTCACCACACATGGGCCCCTGTAAATGCTCACCACACAGGGGGTCCCATGTAAATGCTCACCACACATGGGCCCCTGTAAATGCTCCCCACAAAGGAGGGCCCCGTATTTTGTTTCTTGTAAATAGCTTCTTTTCACGTTTGATCTGGTATTAAGGAATGAAGCAGCCGGCCGATCTCTCTAGCACTGAAAGGGTTACGCGCGCCCTGTAACGCACACGGTCCCATTATACTTACTCAGCCACTTGTAAAGCCGCCCCGGGTGTGTCCCGTAACCCGACTGCTCCCGACGCCAGCGCCGCGGCATGTGTGAGAGCAGCGTTATCACAGAGTGTATCACCTCCACTCCCTGTTACATGGGAATAAAAGGGAATCAACAATAAAAACCAGATAAATGGTTTTCTTGGCGGAAAAAAAATGAACTAAAATTGCGCTAAAGATTTATCAACGAAAAAATATGATTCTGTTTTTTTTTCTTTTTTAGGATTCCTTGGTATTATAAATCTCGCGCTGTTTCATTTCGCAACCGCCACCAGATGCGCGATCGCAGCATTGTGGAAGCAACCGGATACACCAATTTTACCCAAAATCAGGAACGGAATTTGGTTCGTTTGCCGGATGGAACAGTTGACGAGCTTGGTTAACGACACCGGCTCAAATTTTCTAAAAGTCTGGTCGCCTTGGCCGGCCCAGACAGACATCCCGGGGGTAGACGGTACCACAATTTTGCAATGATAGTTGGAAATGCGTTCTCCGGTAACCAAATGGATCCACGACTACATAGACAGTAGGAACGAGAGGCACACGGGAGCCCAGTGATTCGGGGACACCCCTAGAGGGGGAGCCAAGGAAGCACAATCCGCCAGAAACTATAAGGCCGCCAAGAAGACGGGAAAAGAGAGCTGCTTCCCCCCACCTATCGACGAGATCGCCCCCCCCCCCACATCCCTATCCCCCCCCTGCCCTCCCCCCCACCCTGATATCTTGACGTCACACTCTCTTGTCTGTCCGGTTTGTCATGTGTGTTAGTTTCATTGTATTTGAAATATGGAATCGGTGTTTCTGCAGGAGCCAATGGATTGTGTTACCATGTATGTGCTTTATCACCGAATAAAATCAAAGTTATAAAAAAAATAAAAATCTTGTGCTGTTTTTTTTGCATCATTTTCGTAGCTGGGAGACTTTTGGGATCAATCTTTGTTACTGAGGGTTATTTACGATCGTTTCCCAGTTGCAGATTTGGGGCAAAGTCTGCAGAGGAAACGGTAGCAGATTAATCACAGGAAAATCTCCCACTGCTCTCACTGGGGTCCTTTACCTTCGTGAATATGGAATACCATTGAAAGCAATTGAAGAGTTTTCTTATGCAATGGTTTTGCCCCAGTTTTGCACCGGTTTTGCCCCAGTTTTGCACCTTCGGCATGACCCTTGTACCCTCGATTCTCGCCCGTTCCATTTACTAAACCCCACAAATAAATACAGACACTTTGGTTGGAATAAACACAGACACCTTGTTGGGTACAAAGGCTCACGGCCTTTTATTACATATAAGAATACCCTTCCGGGACCTGGTCACGGAGTCGCCCCAAACCAGTGAACCTGCTTCTGCTCACCACCACTGCAAGACCCACTGAGCATTCTAGGTTCGTAGGACCAGAGGGTTCCTCGTAGTCATACGCCCCTAAGACCGCCGCACCGGGCCCTGAGCCAGGAGCCCATCCTCCGGCCCCCTCCCATGTCCCACCATTAACCACCTGAGCCAGGATCCCATCCGCCGGCCCCCTCCCATGTCCCACCATTAACCACCTGAGCCAGGAGCCCATCCTCCGGCCCCCTCCCATGTCCCACCATTAACCACCTGAGCCAGGATCCCATCCTCCGAACCCCTCCCATGTCCCACCATTAACCACCTGAGCCAGGAGCCCATCCTCCGGCCCCCTCCCATGTCCCACCATTAACCACCTGAGCCAGGAACCCATCCTCCGGCTCCCTCCCATGTCCCACCATTAACCACCTGAGCCAGGATCCCATCCGCCGGCTCCCTCCCATGTCCCACCATTAACCACCTGAGCCAGGAGCCCATCCGCCGGCCCCCTCCCATGTCCCACCATTAACCACCTGAGCCAGGATCCCATCCTCCGGCCCCCTCCCATGTCCCACCATTAACCACCTGAGCCAGGATCCCATCCTCCGGCCCCCTCCCATGTCCCACCATTAACCACCTCAGCAAAACTGCCAAAAACATACGGTTAAAACTGCGTTAAAATCGTCCTAGAAGTGGATTTTTCGAAGTATTATTATTTTTGTACAGTATTATTAGAAATGTTTGTTTTTATGCGACGGGGACCTTTCATTGTATACAGTAACAGAATTTTATGGCTGTTATAAAATATATGAACCCGATATTTGATATTTACTAATACTAGTAAAATGAAACAAAATACACAAAATTCTGCTACAATCTGTATTGTATCATCAGGTCTGCAGCCCCAAGCGACGAGTTAAACGTCATTTCCCACAACAAGCAATGCTGCGTGTAACAACCTTATACATACTGCGCACAGATTATTAAGGGTTGTACTTATTTCTGGTACTGCAATTCGGATGCAAACAAATAATAATAATTTATAGCAGCTACCCAAGTGCTTTTTTTTAAAAAAAAATTAATTTTTTCACACAGGATTGAAGCTGGGGTCTCCTGCCCTGAACCCCATTAACCTCAGCTTTGGGGACCCCCTGCTTCCGGAGATACAGACCTCCGTAGGGGGTGCTGGTAGCTTCTCTGCTCGGCTAGCAGGGTTCACATCATGGCGGCGTTCCAAAGCTCCCGCCCCCTGCTCACGCATAGGAAGCCGTGACATCATCAGGTCCCGGCTTCCTATTGGCCCACGTGAAGAGGGAGCATTACAGTTTAAAACCCGACTAGCTCAGTCGCAGCGGCTACGGGCAGCACCTACAGAGCCAAGTATTTTCGGAAGCAGGGGGTCCCTGGAGCTGAAATGAATGGGGTTCAGCCCCGGAGACCCCCCCTGCTTCAATCCTGTGTAAAAAAAAAGTTTTCAAATAAATGTTAAAGAACGGTGCAGGTATTGACCCTTTAAAGACCCCGTTAGTACATGAGGGCTTTGGGATTTCTCAAAGCTTCCCAGCGGCAAGAAAAGAAAAGGAATCCCATATATCAGGCGGGAGCTTTTAATAAATACACCCCTATACACCCCTATACACCCCTATACTGCGCAGAACCCAGAATTAAGAAATGTGCTTCCACATCCAGGATTTGACCCTCTTTTTCACATCGCGCATGTTCTCCCCGGTTAACTAAGGGGTTAAAATAAATGAACCACAAACTGCATATAAATGCGAATGTCATTGAAATATCTCCACCCCCCCTTCCCCCCGTCCTCCCCCCCCTTCCTCCCCCCACCCCCCCCCCCCGACCGCACCCACCGCCTCCCCCAGAATAAAAAAAAGTGATCGAAAGAGGGGGGGGGGGGGGGGGGAAGTAATGCCCATAAAAAGTGTTCCTGGAAGGGATATTGCCTGTTCCCGTGAGCCGGGATTTATTACCTGTGCAGAGACATGGCATTGCCAAAAGGAAATTACTGCCTCGTTCTGTAGCTAGGGGCAAAATACACAATTGTTAAAGTGAAATATTATCATTTTTCCCAAAGCTTTCAGGGTTTATTGCAGCCCTTCAAAGCTGGGATCTGAAAACCCGACTCGCAGCCAATCTGTGGGAAGTCCCGCGTCGGACAGAGGGTTGTAAATAAGACAAATTGCTTCGCAACCTCCCGGTAAAAGTATATGAGAACCCCCCCCCCCCCCCCCCCCCCCCCCCCCCCCCACCTGCCCGAGCGGAGAACTCTGTGCGCTCCGAACGGCCTCCGATTCAGTGAGATAAAATTACTTGGAGGAGTCCTCCCCCCACCAACAGGTCAGGTTTTCAAGTTATCCCAGCTTCAGCACAGGTGGTTCAGTCGGAGACTGAGCATTTGATTGAGCCACCTGTGCTGAAGCAGGGACATATTGAGCCACCTGTGCTGAAGCAGGGACTTATTGAGCCACCTGTGCTGAAGATGGGATATCCTGAAACCTGACCTGTTGGGGGGGGAGGGGGAGGGTGGGTTGAGGACTGGAGTTGAGCCCCCCCCCTGTCTTAACATACAGTGCTTCCACTGCAGCTAGGGATTCTGGGTAATGACCAAGTAATGCCTGTTAATACTGTCATTTTTCAAGTCCACCCTGGTTTTGAGTTATAATTAGGGGGTTTCCATGTTTATTGTTTTGTGAAATCGGTGTTTATTTATTTTTCTGCTGTTTTCATTTTATAAAAAATTAAATCTGTGTTTTAGTGCTAACAATGCATAAAAACTGACACACATTTGAATTTGGGGTTTGGCCTGTTTGTTAGCTTTCATACTCTGGATCGCCTACGTATCCTATCTGTGGCTGAGTTGCTACAAGAGAGCTAATTCAATAAGAAATTATACTTTATTTTTTTTTTCGAATCGGTTTTAACCGGAAGTGCAAAATGATGGCGTTTTTCAGGTTAAAAACAGTGTTTTTTCTATAAAAAAATAGGTGGCAGTATCCGAGGAAAGCGCGCAGTCTCTTACCTTTTCTTGCTCCTCATCTCCCCCCGCTACGTCACGTATTCATCACACTGTGGCGTTAAATGACGCTGCGTTGCTATGGCGATGCGTCGTCACAAGCAGAAGATGCCTGCGTTGAGCGGGAAGAGAAGGTAAGAGGCTCTCAGAAAATAAAGTTCCGGTACAATGAACTGTCACAAAAAAAGCCCTGTGTGACGGTACAGGGGTAACCAGGATCTCAATAAAGGTCAAACCCATGAATGGTTACCCCTAATCCGTATATTGGGGTTCAGGAGTGTCAGCTCTCAGCATTGTACGGTCACGTACCGTCACAGAAAAATCCCTGGCTAAAACCTAAAACACTATTTATAATCCTGCTTAGAGATGTTTGAAACTTGAGCGCACACGGGGGAAACTGGTGCGTTTGGGACGTGAAACTTACAGGAAATCGTCAGTTCACAAAACGTTACCCAGACTGTCCCAAACATCTGGCGCTCTCTCCTTATAACACCGACTCCACCACATCGGAAAAGATTAGCCCGTTACTGGAGACGAGTAATCAGTGTCACCATCCTGGTGCAGAAACGATGTCGAGACTTTAGCTGTGAATACTGATATACAGTTTACTGGATGTGAACACTTCACAATTTACTCATTAATATACGTACTTCCTAATTTGCCTTGTCTCACCAGAATAAAACTAGGAGTTGCATTAACGAGCGCACGCTTCTTGTTTTTCTCACTTACACGCCACTTCTGTGTCTCACACAGATTTGGGAATTATTTACCACAGTCTCATGGATAGAAAACAGGATCAAAACCAGTGGAGTCTTTGGGGGGGGGGGGAGGGAAGGACGGCCTGGTGAGTCAAGGGACCTGGACCCTGACACCAGTGTCGCTAACGTTTAGTGCCCGATCCGCGGGCCTTCACCGGCCCTAAAGCACATGTGCCTCTAGCAGATCCCTCTAGCAGGCCCCTCACGGGGCACACTCGGCTCTCCCCTCTGCTACACACCTCCCTACCGCCAGACAGGGAGGGCTGCCACCTCTCCCTGGCCCATACTTATGCCCCCTCTCCCTGGCCCAAAAATTACACACACTCCCTACCCCCAAACCCTAACGCCAACAGTTAGGGCTTGCCATAACCTATGCCCCCGCCCCCCCCCCCCGGCCCATACCTCCTACTCTCTCCCCTCCAGGCTCATATCTCCTTTCACCTCCACACCCCCAAGGCCTAAACCTCCTTCCCACCCCCCATACCTTTTTCTCTACACCCCTTTCTCCTCCCCCTCCCAAAAGGGCACATACTTCTCTCATTCCTGCGCAACCCTCCCCCAAAGTAGATACCGCTTCCTCTCCCTCACACCCTCTGCAGACCCATACCTCCTTCTGGGGCTGTTACAGATGCAGCCACCAGTATCCGATCACTTGCCTGGGTAAAAACGAAGGCATCTCACAGTAAATGCCTCAGCGTTTCTGTGAGATTCCTAATGGCCCATCGGATTAACACAGCGGGAGAGATTTTCCAAGGCAAGTGCTCGGATACTTGTGGCTGCATCTGTATATGGTGTAGTGTTGCCCATTGTAGCAGCCAGGAGACCATGATACATTGTATATTATTAACTGATAAATTCCCATTGAAATCAATAAGATTTTTTTCTATTTGCCCCAGAATTGCACCACTTTTGCCCTTACACATAAGGGATTATTTACTCATGTCTTCCGGCTTCAAAACTGGGGCAAACCCAGCGTTAGAGAATGGCCCGGACTTCAGCGAAGGAAAAAAAGTTTTGCAGCCGGGAGAATTTGGTAATTGCACCCCAGAGATACATCACACCTATAGAGCCGCGGCAGATCTGGGGCCTGCTGCAGCTGGGGGACGCTGACGTCCCCTGGGAGCGAGGCCAGGAGCGGCAGAGGGGCTTTGTTCAGAGGAGCTGACAGTCAGCACCTGTGCCTGCCTGCCATCTCTCCCCCGTAAATAGCACAAAGCATTTTTTCCTGTCCCCGTTCCCGCTATGCCAGCCATGTCACTGATGTCCTGCTGCATGTCCCTCTGGGCCCCCCTGACGCTGGTGCCAGGCTTATTTTCAGCCCTCTGATCCGGGCCATTAATCAGAGAGTGGTTACGGCACTCGGGTTGAGTGCCTCCAAGTGACCAAGTCCTCTGATTTTTAACCCTGTGTGCACATGGGCACCGCAGCTGGGAGAAGAGTCTGACCTTGACAGTATCCTTTATACCAGTGACGAATGACCTTGATGTGACCCTTGGGCTCTCCGCTCCTGCTAATTTGATACCAGTGTCCTGGGCACCCAAGTTCCATTCTTCCCACTGAAACTCACGTGTAAGTTAAGGTCATGTAAGTACACATGGTACGGATAATACAAGCACTTGCAAAATGTTGAGCTATAATACATTTTCGAGCCTTAAAATGCGTCTAAAATGACATTACAATAAGCTTGTGACCCTGATCTGGCCCCTTTGGGGTAACCAGTGGAAGAACCCCGATTTTATATGTTATTCTCATCTCACGATCACTTCATCTGTTCGTTTTACACCTAAAAGTGCAATTCTATTTGGGATCCACGTGAACGAATGGCAGTGACACTTTGAGGGTTATTTTAAAGTTGAATGATTGTAAATATTGTAAGGATGCTTAAACAAGAAGAAAACATCGTATATGGTCCATTCAAGTAACTTAGCACGGCTTAGTAAATATCTTTATAGTTGGTTCCTTAAGAAAAACACTGTAACAGCGTTTCACATATTTCTTTGCTCTTTATCTACAACAGGGGCCCTGAATGGGGGAGAGGGGCATTTAATAGGAGGGGTGGGCAATGGTGATAAAAGGCAGAGGCATGGGCAGTAAATCCCTCCCTAACCTTTAGGTTACAATGATCACCATCCTTTAACTTTGAACAAATGATTTAAAAATAATTCAACGTCTTTTCTACGCCGTCATTTATCAAGTTATAAAGCCTAACACATATCAGTAGTAGCTTTAAGTAACGTCTAATTCTAGATTGTAAGCTCTTCAGATCAGGGATTCATATGCAATGATTGTACAGTATGTACCCCTGGTATATGGCTGGCTCTATGGAAACAAAAATATACAGTACATGAAATGCAAAGAATAGTGTATGTTTTTACCTTTGGGTTGATAGCAGGCCTAATCAGGCGGTACATATACTGGCCTTTGGTGTGGGATAAGTCTGTCTTGGATCCATCACCATCCTCTTATGACACGGGACAAGTCCCTTTTTCCTGTGCTTTAGAGAACAAGAAAATGTTTTTTTTGATTGTAAGCTCAGCAGGATAGTTATTCGTTGTGCTTGTAAATGATAGAATTGTGGGTCTTAGTCCATATCCGCATAAGCGTCTCTTCAATGGGGAACTCCACATGTATTTAAAAACATTGTATGCATTTGTTTTATTTTTTTGGCTTCAGCCATTCTACAGTAGTTTTGGCAATGAATGGTCTAATCCTGAAGCCTCAGAAGGCCTTCTCCGGGGATGGGGTAATCCTAAAGCCTGAGCAGGACTTCTCCAGGGATGGGGTAATCCTGAAGCAAAGAAGAAGAAGCAGGCAAAGGGTCTTACTCAAAAGGAGGTTTAATATGCCATAAAGTCTTTATGGCATATTAAACCTCCTTTTGAGTAAGACCATGTGCCTGCTTCTTCTTCTTTGTACTGGAACATTTGGGACTACAGGAGCTCCCCAGGACAAGCGCACCGGCAGCGAAATACCCCACCTCTATTACCCTTGATATTAAGTGCGTCTCATCCTCTGTCTATGTAATCCTGAAGCCTCAGAAGGCCTTCTCCAGAGATGAGGTAATCCTGAAGCCTCAGCAGGACTTCTTCATGCATGGGGTAATCCTGAAGCCCAGCAGGACTTTTCCAGGGATTGGGTAATCCTGAAGCCTCAGCAGGACTTTTCCAGGGATTGGGTAATCCTGAAGACTGAGCAGGACTTCTCCAGGGATGGGGTAATCCTGAAGCCTGGACAGGACTTCTCCAGGGATGGGGTAATCCTGAAGCCTCAGAAGGCCTTCTCCAAAAATGGGGTAATCCTGAAGCTTGAGCAGGCCTTCTCTGGGGATGGGGTAATCCTGAAGCCTGAGCAGGATTTCTTCAGGGATGGCGTAATCCTGAAGCCTCAGCAGGCCTTCTCCAGGGATGGGGTAATCCTGAAGCCTCAGAAGGCCTTTTCCAAGGATTTGGTAATCCTGAAGCCTCAGCAGAACTTCTCCAGGGATGGGGTAATCCTGAAACCTCAGCAGGACTTTTCCAGTGATGGGGTAAAGGGATATTTCTTTATAATCTTGACTCGTGGGCCACAGCTCTGCTTACCAGTGTTGGCTAATACGCCAGTAGGAGTTGTTAATTGTTAGGTGTTTTATAGTTGCAGAAAGGAGTGGTGCATTAGGGGTTAGGTGTCCCAGAGTTGGGTGGTTAGGCTCCCTGGAGAGAGGGTGAAGGCGTTAACCCCTTGTATACCATAGTAGTTAGTATGGCATTTCATGGCAATGTCTTACTAGCCTCTTTGGTATGTAATGAATGGGTAGCTAAGCTTCTGTGGGGGTGTAGTGGCTATTAGCCACACAGTAGCCTTGATAAGGGCTTATAGAAACAGAAATATAACCCTTCTGTATCCACTAATCTAGGTATCTATCACAATTCAACATATTCCTGGCATCTTGTATAGTAAAAGCAGACACATCGGACAAATGAGAAAAACATTGCAAGCCCTCGGAACTTTTATTGCAATATATTTCCTCTATTCCCCACTTTTTTCAGCTTCCTCGGCTCCCGAAATATTTGAGCATCTCATTTTGATTCTGGGTTCTGGCCAAGTCCACGCTGCTGTTTGAGACTCCATCGGACATGACCCGTTGAGTTCGGGTGATGGTGCCTGTGAATGGGAGGTGGGAGCCAGCTGAGAAGTTGTCACTTTCTCAGCTATGCTGATAGATCCACTGCTCAACATTTAACCCCCTCACTGCCAGGGCCCCCAGCATCCCACGGTTCTCCATGCCAAAGCTGTGTCCTGTCTGCGATAGGGGTTAGCAGCTATTTCCTGCCACAACATCAGCACCGCGCCAACGCAGACACAGGTTCTAGTGTTACCAGCTCTCAAACAGGGACAGTAGGGATATAGGATTATTAGAGATGTATCTGGCTGAGTGTGACAGGCAAATATCTTATTATGTTCCTTCAGTCACTCACCACTATGGAACGTCCGTATGGAGAGCAGACATTGCCAGCCTCCCAGTCTATGTCTCATCCTTCCCTCTCTTTCTTCTCTCCATCACACTGGCGTGTCACGGAACTTAGTCAAAATCATAGAAAGACAAGAGCTCTCCAAACCCACCTGATCAGCTTGAGTTTGGACATCCCATAGAAATGAGGGATAACACCACTAAATTTGGGAGAGTTGGTAATGGGGACAGTCCAGATTCCCAGAAGTTCTTATGATGGGCACAGGGCTTGGGACAACATTTCAGATCCCTACGTTTTTACGATAGGATTGGCTCCAATATTGTGCAGATGATTGAAAGATATTGGAACTATTGGATGGATGAGCAATTAAAACCCTGTATCGTAGAAGGTCCCCAGATCGCTTCCAGAAGAACCTCTTGTTTGGAACTTTTTACAAACCATGTTTTAGTGGCAAAGGTTATGAGCTCAATTCAAAGGGTTATCATTTTGTGAGTGTCACGGGAGACCAGGCAGTTTACACCTTTTTACCGGGATCATTCACTGAGTAAAACAAGATGGTAAAAAACAAATGATCATTTATTCACGTAAAATAGGCAAACACACAGTGGAACACAAAATACATGAGAAAATCACACTTACTGGGTGTCTGGGCTACAAAACTAGACTTTCCTAGCTTAAATAGAATGTAAAACAAAGTCTTTGGTCCAAACGTCCTGGAACTAAAATCGGCGTGCAATCCCAGCCCAAACCGCTACGTTCAATTCTCAGAACTTGGCTGCCAAAAATCGGACGTAGAAAATATTTATACCTGAAATTTCTGAAGCCGGCTCGCTGCTATTTCTCCAAGAGCATCTTTTCGTACATTCAAATTTGCCGCTGCTGTTCTGGCGCTTAGAATCTCATACAAAACGAAAAGAAAAACAGCGCAAAAAAACCTCATAGTGTAGTATATTAAAAAGTAAATATTTTATAACAATGGTGAGTATTGCACGTACATCAAGATAAAAAATACACAGCATGACATGTTAGGGACATGTTACCACTCGGCGAAACACCAACACGGGAACACGATATACAGGTTTGGGTTTCCTTCCTCTGGTAGCAGGGACCTAGGATTGAAAAGCGTCATCAATTGGCGTCTATCCACAGTCCGCGTCGCGCCGCGTTGTGAAGCAAACCAGCGAATGTCCCAAACACAGTTCAAAGCTGCTCAATGAAAAAACGCCTCAATGGGTATAGGATATGGAACGCACCCTCTCCTACGCGTTTCGTATAAATAATATTTCTTCAGGGTAGGAGAGGGTGCGTTCCATATCCTATACCCATTGAGGCGTTTTTTCATTGAGCAGCTTTGAACTGTGTTTGGGACATTCGCTGGTTTGCTTCACAACGCGGCGCGACGCGGACTGTGGATAGACGCCAATTGATGACATCACACATACACGCGGATCAACCCGGAACCGGCAAGGAGATTTACCTCCTCTACAACAACGGAAGTGGCATCCCCACCGTGAAGTGAGGAACTTCAATTTGGAGCGGAGCTTTTCAATCCTGGGTCCCTGCTACTAGAGGAAAGAAACCCAAGCCTGTATATCGTGTTCCCGTGTTGGTGTTTCGCCGAGTGGTAACATGTCCCTAACATGTCATGCTGTGTATTTTTTATCTTGATGTACATGCAATATTCACCATTGTTATAAAATATTTACTTTTTAATATACTACACTATGAGGTTTTTTTGCGCTGTTTTTCTTTTCGTTTTGTACTAGTTTGGAGTGCTGAGCCATCCCACAAGAACAGCGGCATAAACCTCATCCTTACCAGGTTGTTTAATTCCCATAAGGGTCACTTAATCACTTATCACTATTAATACAATTTATGAGCGCAGATTACACTTTTTTGTATCGCTTAGAATCTGATCTCCGGATTGGCTGAGGCATCCTTATAGTATTTCAGAGTTCATTCAGCACTACAGCCAATCCCAGCATGGCAAATTTCCTACCAGCCAATCAGAGCGATGCCAGTCTACTGAAGCTGGGCAAGCGGATCTTCTGAATCGACCAAGCGCATGCGCAAACTTGCCACTTCTGCCACTTGGCATGCAGAAGCCACCCGCTGGTTTAGGCTCCTCACAGTCTGTGGGGGCAAATGGTAGTCCGAGGGCTTCCATTTATCCCAGGACATGGGTACTCGAGCCTAAACCTCCTGCCCAAATGCTCTTCACACCTCTGCATCCTCTGTGGCTTTCATGTCCAATGTCTGGGTAGACTCGCTGGCACTAAGCTAGTAGCCCAGTGACTCACCCAGAATATCAGTCCAGAAAGACCCAGCTCATTATACCGTGCACAAGCATATATGTACTTTATACACACTGTTTAATAAAATATTCGTTTTATACTTTCCTAAGTCTCCTGGTTATGGGGAATAGAATAAGAAGCTGCACTTTATTCCTACTAGCCATATACCCCACACACTATAAACTAGACTTAGACTTACAGTATAAAAATCCTCACAACCTTATCTATGGTTGCAGCACCCCCAGAACCCCTATACCGTGTTCTGGGTGACCTGGGCATTACCTGGGCATCGTAGAAAAATGGAAGCAGGCACACGGTCTTATGAAAATACAATTTAATGTGCCAGCAAAGGATCCAACGTTTCGGCAAAAATTGTCTTTATCAAGGAGAGGGCCCTCCTCTGTACCCCCCTCCAGCACCATTTTGCAGTGTGCATGCACTTCCACATATGACATTACCTGGGCATCCCCTTAACCTCGGGATCTCATGACTGTTCCAGGGACGCCTCACATCCCTATGCCCCATTTACCTTTCTGGTCTGTGCTGAAGCAGGGAATCCTAGCGGTGAGTCGCGCAAGCGTTTTCAAGGGGAGATTTTGACGGAGCAATGTGTCCATATGTATCCCCAAATCCGACCTGATTCCCGGGTACATTTTTTGGGTATCCAGCAACACTGGACCCTGACTACCTAGGCACAATCTGACAAGACTTCCTCTGTAAACCCCCCCTTGAAACTCATAGCCCAGTGATCTCTGCTTGCTGGCACCCCTGGAAAGGCAAAAACACACAAATAAATTCTCGCATAATTGTTCACAATGCATGTACAATCACTGGGCTCAAGAGCTGACACTCCCGAACCCCAATACATGGATCAGAGGTAACCAGACGGGCTTAACCTTTATTAGTGAGCCTGGTTACCCCCTCACCGTCACGGTGAGCAAAGGTTACCCAGAAAAATATCAAATGAAAAAATGGTACTGTCTACATTTTAAGACCAAGTTTGTTCAATAATTTATTGACTTGTAATTTCTAATATGCTGTTTGGGTAAACCTGAATACCTCCATCATAAAAAAAGGAGAAGCTGGATATTTGGCCTGAAAACATTTGATTGAGAAACATAACTCTTATCCTAAAGAACTATACAAGGGATTGAAGAAATACATAATCGTCCTAGAGGGGGTGATAAACTGAGAACATTCTGGCAGAGAGAATCCTTTTGGATTTTAGAATGAATGACCAGACATTCTCTGGGTTTGGACATAGAATGGACACTTTCTAAGAAGCGTTACTGGAATCCTTCTCAGGTTTGTTTCGAATGAATACAATTGGAAATAGAAATTCAGCGCTCGTTCTGCCGATGTGTTGTTTACTGGAAACACTGATCCCTTTGCAGCATTGACGTGGAGCGTCTCCCCAACTAACTCCTAAAACAAGGTGACCCCTAGAACAGGGGACACCTTGTTGACAACAAGAAAAGAATGCACGCAGTGTGCACCCTGGTGTTTAGAACTAAGCATGTTACACATACTGCAGCTCCCTTTGTCTTACACGAGTTATTGTGTGAATTCTCTGCGAGCTGGAAGGTCCGGCGCTGACTGAGCGACACGAGGAGCCCTCGCACGTCACGCTGTTTACATTCCCTCTCAGTAACAGCACTGGCCCGACTGTCAGCAGCTGCGATGACTTCTGTCAGCAAACTTACCTTCTTAAACTGTAAATCTCTTTCTCATCATCTGGAGGGGAAGAGAAATTAAAATGTCACACGTCAGCACGGTCCCAAAAGGGCAGCGGGGCATCTTCCTGACTTTAGTCCTTCAGTGTTACTGTGGGAAAATACAGGCTTATCGCTTCCTGCGTCTCACTGGGAAACGCACGAGATCCTATCTCCTCACAGGCGAAATAATAATGCACAGTGTAGCTAAACATTACAGCATGCTTATAACATGTTTTCTCTTTGCCTCATCATTATGTGTGCTCACAATACTGAGAAACATTAATGCATGGCACTTAGGGGCTGATTCTATATGATTCTATATGTGCCGAAACGGCCAAACAGGCTGTTTTTGTCCGAAATTCCTCATTGACTATATTGCGTATAGTTGCTGAGCATCAGTTATCCCCAGTGTGACTGTCTGTACCCATATTAATACCATCATGCTAAATAATACATCACGTTTACAATGTAACAGTATACTGTAGCACCGAGCTTTGGGTGACCGGCTTTTCTCTGGTCAGCGGGTTCACACTGTCACGGGAGACCAGGACTTTTGACACCTATTTATATTTATACCGGGATCACTCACCAGGCAAAACAAGGTGGTAAAAACAAAATGCAGTTTATTCGGGTAAACCCGCGTACAACACAAAGAATACACAAAATACAGGTAAAGGTACACTTACTGGGGGTCTGGGGGAGAAATCTAGGCGCTACTAGGTGCAGGGCGCCTGCTTCAGGAGGCTTACCCTGACCGGGATATACACCCGGGCTTCCTTGTCCTCTTTTCGGCTGTAGTTCCTAGCCGCGACCGCTACGTTCCAAAATGAGAACTTGGACCTCACGTCTGACTTGGTCTCTGCGGGGAAGACTTTCCCAGCTTCAAAACGGAGCCGGCTGCTCTGCTATTCGTGGCAGAGGAACTTTGAAAAGCCCGTCCTAGCTTCATTGACATAAGCCACTAGTTTGTCTGGTTCTGACTGCGGCTTCTCCTTACATACTCTCCGCAGAGCTATGTTCAGCATGGAAGACGGAGGAGCGTGGGAATTCCCTGCCGCCAGCCAATAGGAATAGGGGCTCGTCCTTTGGCTGACGTCACGGTAAGGGGCGTGCATAGCCGGCTCGGGATTCCGTGGGTGGGACATGTGAATTGACCAATGGGAAACGTGCCGACATTCTGCCGCTTCCCTCAGTCAACCCATTGCCACCTACTGGGCAGGCTCCACAGAGTCTGGCAGACCAGAGTGTCCTCCCCACAGGAGGTCTCTGTTCTCCGGACTCAGTACTCCACCATGCCCCGGCCACTTAGCCCCCCGGACACCTCTCAACATCCCGTCTCCTCTTTGAACGCTGATGTCTATCCAGACATCCTGGCACCTTTGTATATGCCCGGGCTGACTGAATAGACATTTATAATAAAAGCACAAATGAAATAAAACATACTTTAATACATAGGAACATTTGGGGAGACCCATAGCTGTGAGGGAAATAGGACTGGGATATCTGGGCTCGAAAACCAGGAGTCTGGGGGACACTGGGCAGCCCCGGTGTAATTCAACCCGCGTACCGGCAAATCTTGCCTGCACACCGGGTAGAATTGGGGGACTACCGGTACCTTTGGACCCAGAACTCCTACAAACAAAACAATTGAATTTCTACCCAAATATCCCACATAAAATTTACACATAGCAAGTTTCAGGAGTCTAGGGCAAAGGGAACATGTTAAGTGGAAAAGCAGGGGACACTAACTTTTGCATGTTATGTTACATGACCTCTGGCTATGGTGCTGTGTAGGTGCCATGGACCCCACGGTTTCAGGGGTAACCAGATGTGCTTAACCTTTATTGTATAGCCTGATTACCCCCTCACTGTCACACCAACCTATAGGTAATTTTTAGGCACTGTTGGTGGTCTTGGTGGTTCTGGTGATGGCTCTGTTGGTGGTGATTGTGGTGGTGCTGGAGGTAGTGGTGATGGTGGTGGAGGTGATAGTACTCTTGGTGCTGGTGCAGTTGGTGGTTGTGATTGTGGTGGTGATTGTGCAGAGTGTCGGGGTGGTGATGGCCCTATTGGTGGTGGTTGTGATTGTGGTGGTGCTGGAGGTAGTGGTGCTGGGGGTGGAGGTGATAATGCTTCTGGTGCTGATGATACAGTGGTGGTGCTGATGGTGGTGCTGGTTCTGTCATTGGTTCAGTTGGTGGTGGTGATGGTGGCGGTGGTGAAGGCCTTCTTGGTGGTTGTGATGGTGGTGTTGGTGCTAGTGGTGGTGGTGGTGATGGTGGCGGTGGTGAAGGCCTTCTTGGTGGTTGTGATGGTGGTGTTGGTGCTAGTGGTGGTTGTGATGGTGGTGTTGGTGCTAGTGGTGACGCAGGTGCAGCTAATCAGACTAGTCTTCTGAGTGAGCAGGAATGTAAAAGACAGACAGAGAGCTGCACACACAGAGAGACAGCTTTCCCAGAGAAGGGAGAGACAGCTTTTCCCCAGAGAAGGGAGAGACAGCTTTCCCCAGAGAAGGGAGAGACAGCTTTTCCCCAGAGTAGGGAGAGACAGCTTTTCCCCAGAGAAGGGAGAGACAGCTTTCCCCAGAGAAGGGAGAGACAGCTTTCCCTAGAGAAGGGAGAGACAGCTTTCCCCAGAGAAGGGAGAGACAGCTTTCCCCAGAGAAGGGAGAGAGAGACTGCTTTTCCCCAGAGAAGGGGGGAAAGAGACTTCTGCCCTGCCAGGAAGAGGCTGGCACAGTCCACTAGGCTCGCTGGACGGTGGTCGCAGAGCCTTCTGGGACTGCCTGGGTTGTAATTGCTGAACGAAGGAAGGACATAAAACTGCACTCAATCGGGGATGTCCTGTCCAGAACCCTGGAACAACAGAGAGATTCCATAGAGTCTTGTGGGGTCGAGCCCCCACAAAGCTGTGGGCCTGTAACCAAGGACAGACATTCAAACCTTGCAGAGGGAGTGAAACTATTGCAGGGTCCAGAGGAAGTTACCTGGAGCCCTGGGAGGGATATCCCAGTAACTCAAAGATAAGAACTCTTTTCTATACAGTATGTAACTATAGTAATTGTTGTTTAACCTGGAAGTAGGATAGCTACCCAGGTGGATAGCTAGGGAGCTGCTGTTTAGTCAGTCTATGAAGGAGTAGGTGTTTCTTTTAGGATTTGTTTTGCACTAAAGGGATGGTGGGCCTGTTATTGTATTATTTAACCCCCGTAAATAAACCCTGTGTAAAGAGTTACAGAGTTTCCTGCCTTAATATGGGATACAAAGATACCGCAACGTGATGCAGACAAGGATTTAGGAGTGCTTGTAGACTGCAGGCTTAGCAATAGTGCCCAATGTCATGAAGTAGCTGCAAAGGCAAACAAGATCTTATCTTGCATCAAACGGGCAATGGATGGAAGGGAAGTAAACATAATTATGCCCCTTTACAAAGCACTAGTAAGACCACACCTTGAATATGGAGTACAATTTTGGGCACCAATCCTAAGAAAAGACATTATGGAACTAGAGAGAGTGCAGAGAAGAGCCACCAAAATAATAAAGGGGATGGACAATCTAACTTATGAGGAGAGGCTAGCTAAATTAGATTTATTTACATTAGAAAAGAGGCGTCTAAGAGGGGATATGATAACTATATACAAATATATTCGGGGGCAATACAAGGAGCTTTCAAAAGAACTATTCATCCCACGGGCAGTACTAAGGACTCTGGGCCATCGCTTAAGGTTGGAGGAAAAGAAATTTCACCAGCAACAAAGGAAAGGTTTCTTTACAGTAAGGGCAGTTAAAATGTGGAATTCATTACCCATGGAGACTGTGATGGCAGATACAATAGATTTGTTCAAAAAAAGGTTGGACATCTTTTTAGATGGGAAAGGTATACAGGGATATACCAAATAAGTATACATGGGAAGGATGTTGATCCAGGGATTAATCCGATTGACAATTCTTGGAGTCAAGAAGGAATTAATTTTTCCCCTTAATGGGGTTTTTTTTTTGCCTTCCTCTGGATCAATAAGTAAGTATAGATATAGGATAAAGTATCTGTTGTCTAAATTTAGCATAGGTTGAACTTGATGGACGTATGTCTTTTTCCAACCTCATCTAATATATAACTATGTAACAATATATAGACAAGGGTATTCATACGCACTGCTCCATTTTTCCTAGTAGATCTGTGGCATAAACAGTTTCTTAAATCTGATGCAGAATTTTAGACTTAAACCACTTCAGATATTGATTTGTAACTTTTCCCCCAACTCCTCTTACTGACTCTCCCCAAGGTGCAAGCTGGGGCAG
>WSYH01004557.1:25292-52171 GCA_036426205.1 Ascaphus truei | reverse complement strand
TCAATATAACGCCGATGCACTAACGCGAGTAATGTAACTGTAACAGCTTCAATATAACGCCGATGCACTAACGCGAGTAATGTAACTGTAACAGTGCTACACCTGAAATATATTTTTTCTTCCCGTTAGTGGCAATGATTTGTGAGAGAGGCGTCCCCCGTGACATCACATCTCTTTTAAAGGCCCTTCAGGTTAGCATGGGGAGTAACCTGAACTTATTTACGCCACACGTAAAGGTGGTGTTAGCTCCATCCAGTCACTGAGGTATCGGTTTTGGGGAGAGAGGGAGGGGAGATGGTGGAAGGGAAGAGGATGGAGTGGGGAGGGGGTATCTGGAGGGCGTTAATGCGAGTCCTAACAGGTGTTACGCCTGTTCTCATGTAAATGCATGCCATCCTGCAGTAAGGTTGCTAGCACTATATGTAGAGACGGCGTATAATGTTTAGCTCCATTCCCCTCACCTGGACTGGGAAATGCCGGATGTGCCCTGTCACCGCCCTCTCCTGGTGGGGCCTGAAGCCTGTTTGAAATCACCAGGGAACGTTCTCTTTCTGAGCCTGGTCAGAAAGGAAGGAAGCATGAGAACGTGGGAGAAATACTGGGAAAAACATCATCACTAGTCCCGTCTACATTGAAATGGTCAGATTTAGGGCCATATTTATTAAATGGTGCTATGCCATAAGACCCTTTAAGGCACCACAAAGTTTTCTATTGAGTAGTACCACTTAGTAAACACAGCCCTCAAAGCCTACATCATTCAAATATAAAATACACATGGAAACCTATTGGAGGCGTGTGTGTCCTTACTTGCTATCTGATATCAGTTGTGAGTCTTAATAAAAGGCCTCCGCGCTCTTGGATTATTCAAAACTGCCCTGAGACTATTGGTGACACGATTTTTACCCAATCAATGTACTAGAAAGGGTAGGAAAGGCCACTTCTATTGTGAGGTTGTGATGTCAGTTCAGTAGTGACCTCATTCATCATAAATAAATACGGCGGGATGCCAACGTGTGCTATTAGAATAAAAGCTACTGCATATTTATAGCATTTTTACTATTTCCTGTGAAATGTTCTTTTAGAAAATTGCTAATTTAGCGCAAACACTGCATTTCCCATGTTCTGTGCTTCAATGAAACGCCTCCTCAATCATACAGTATGTCTAAAAGGGCATACACGTGAGTTTGCTATTAGTACATACAGTGCACTACAATGATTATATTATAAAGTGCATTTCACATGATATTCAAACTGAAAGTTACGAAGTCAGAACAAAACCAATCTGATTGCACCTCAGTTTCGCGGTATACATACATATCGTTTTTGCCCCACCGGCAGCAAAAAGGTTAATCTGGGATATTTTGTGGGTATATTATAAAAGCGAGTGAGGAGGGGGGTACAATTCTAATCTCAATTTGTAGCATAAAACCTTTTTTTTTTTTTTTTTTGGTCACAAAGATAGTAAAGATTCTCAATTTGTAAAACCTTGAAATGAGTGCTACAAAGCTGAACGTCCTGTAGCACCTCTACCCCCAGTGCTGCCTGACAAATGAAGATGGGTCACTTTGGGGAACTGTATTTAATTACTAAAGGCTCAATATAAATCCGATAAAAATACAATTGTTTTTAGAAATATAAATTAAATACAATTCCACTGGCTCTTTATTTAATATGTGATCGGATGTATTATTTGTTTTATATATTTTTTCCATATTTAGAAAACGATTTCAATTTTATTTTTGTCAGTGAATAGATTCACAGAAACAAACTGACAGAACCAGAAGCACAACAACATACTTGTGACAAAACTGAAACCCAGGACATTTTTTAGAGGCAAACCCAAAACACCAGGGCAACCGAGCATCTTTCCCGAAAAGAAAGTAGCAGGGATTGTTCCATGAGCCAACACTCTGCTCTGTGTCTCTTACGTTCGGTACCAAATTCTCTCTGCTTGTACATCTTCCTCACGCTCGCGACCCTCCCCATCTCTCGTGCAAATCTTGCTGGGTTGTCCCAGGGTACGTAACACTCTTCTCCCAACATCTTCCCAGTATCCTCCAGTTCTCCCAACTCATCAAACCCAGTCAGCTGTAGGCTCTCGAACGTAAACAGCTTAAAGGTCCTTTCAACTTCTTCCCAGGTCAAGAGGTCTGCAACACATTCAGAAGGGTGATACATTAGACATGCAGCTCCTCTGGCAATTGAAATGAAGCCCTGCCAAGCTGCTCTCCTACTCCCTGTGTTCTCACACAAGTCTCCATTGGATGACGGGACGACAGTGACAGAAAGGTGTGTTCTGAAATGTGAGACCCAAAGCAGTAGCGCTATTTCATAATAGCTCATTGGCAGTAAGTGAGTGTGATTGAGCATTAAAGCCCAGATGCACTAAGCTCTGTTTGGAGCTCACTTCACTTGAGAGAGGCCATCATACAGGCCAAAATGTGTGTTTTCATGGGACAATAAAGTTCAAATTTGTTGAAAAATCCAAAATACTGTACCCTGGTTAATCTGTTTGCTATTCACTGGGCATACTGAATTACAGGAAGTCCTCGCTATCCAACGTTTCACTTTACAACGAATGGCATATCCAACGTAACCCTATGGGCCGTTTTTCGACGCCTGAATGCGTTATCCAACGCTCACCGCCACTGATTAACATGGGACTCACTTTACAACGGTTTCCCTATCCAACGCTGCTTCCGGAACGGATTCTGTTGGATAACCGAGGACCACCTGTATTTACAGGCCTTCCCTGGGACAAGGAGCACTGGTAACTGTATCAACTCTATTCATACTTTTTTGGTGTGCAGCATATATCCTGAGTTTTGAAGCTCTGTTTGGAGAACCATATAACAGGGCTCTTCAACCAGGACTCAAAGGGGCCAGATCTTAAAACATTTAGGAGCAGGAAGGCCCCAAGCTTATTGTAATGTCATTTTAGATACATTTAAAAACATGAAAATGATAATATTTCAACATTTTGCCAGCACGTATAACATGTGTACCGACATATATTTACATTAGCTTCATTTAGTTTTACTGTGGACATTTGCACTTTGCTTTGCTAATTTCATATTAGTCGCATGGGCAACTGAGAGTCCAAGAGCCCCATCACGGACTTGCACAGGCCACATAGGGCACGCGGACCACCAGTGAAAGACCCATAATGACCACGTGATCCTTTCGCTCTGCGTTTACAGTATTTCTCGGCAGTGTTACGTAGAACCCTGTCCATTTATCTGCCACGGCGTGGGATTGTGGGCTGTTCATGGCAGAGATTAATAGTGACGGCTTTAAGGAAGTAAAGGATAGTCACCGTTAGTACAATAATGCATGAGCTCGTGTATCTGCGCCAGTCTCATGGAGTTGCTCTCCGGCGAGAGCATCGGGAAGCGTAGAAGCTGCAT
This sequence comes from Ascaphus truei, assembly GCA_036426205.1. Taxonomy (NCBI): domain Eukaryota; kingdom Metazoa; phylum Chordata; class Amphibia; order Anura; family Ascaphidae; genus Ascaphus; species Ascaphus truei. Next base: position 48,764 of record WSYH01004557.1, on the reverse strand, counting down.
TAGTGGCAGCTTCGCCAGCATCTCCTGCTCTATTTTAGTGGGATTTAAAGTCTCTGGTACCTGAAATGAGAGAGGTATGTCATTATTCATGTTCTTCCACTCGTCGCACGATACCTCAGTGTTTGAATGACGTGCCTCATGTTCATATATGTGTAGCCATGTAACCCCGGGCTACTAAATTCTCTGCCCCAGTACTATAAGACCTGTCAGCAGGCAGTGCTGGGGTTAATTCCTCCTCACGTGGCCCGGCATGTGAGCCTCTCTCTCGGGAGGTTAGTTTGTAGCAGTTTCCAGTTGCTAGTCTGAAAACCATGGAGTCAGCTATGTGTTGCAATCTAATTGTAGCCACTTACAGGCTCATATCTGGGCTTGTAAGCTCCTGGGACCACTAGTGCAGAGTGGTTTGGTTCCTCCCCTGTATAAAAGATGTGGTTGTCCCTCAAGTTGGTGGTTCAGCCCAGCCCTAGCCATGGACTAGATGTGTGTCAGGTAGGTCTGCCTGATCCCTTAGGGGAGAGGGTGCAGTTCTATTCCACCTTATAGTGTGTTCTAGCTGTGTGTAGTGGAAAGCCTAGACTAGCCTAAGGGCCTCAAGCTCCTGGGCGGCCTAGTCATGTACTGCCCAGGGAAGGGATGGTACCACTGGGCTGGGATCAAGGGACCTGTTCTGGCTAAGTTATGCTGTTGTGTCAATAAATATGTCCAGATTCCTTTCTGCTGCTATTATGGAAGTTCCTGTGGGGATCAACCCCTGTCTATGGGAGGAGCCCTGCAGGATGGAGGTACTGCACCATCCCTAAAAGATTGTCCTGTGTCCCACCCCCTAAAACATCGTGGAGACTCAGGCTCCTGAGAACCAACAGGTGAGCACCACGGCACCACTAACACACACTAATAGGCTATGCACTAATCCTTGTTGGCGACAAATTGTCTTTTACGGCAATAAAAACTTGACGGACAAGTTTGACGTATTTATGGCGCACAAAAGTGATGCTTTCTTGTACTTTGTATTACGTATTATTTACATGTGCGCAACAGACAATATTCAAACAACAACTCTAACACCACCCACTAGCTTCTTTTTGTGTGCAAAATAACTTATACCGACTCTTTACACGTAGCCAATGTACTGTATCAAGGCAAAAGTGGGGCAATTCTACTGGGGCTAGTCTCCCCGCCGTCCCCCATTGCCCTCTGTTTGGCTGGATATCCCCCCCCCCGGCTCCGGGTCAGATAGTGAGGAGGGGCAGCGGGAGGTTATTTGAATCCTGTGCAGGGGCAGAAGGTCCGCCCATGCCCTGCTAGGAAAATTCACAGTCTGAAGCTGCTTGTTGGCTCCAGGCAGAGGACCTCTCTCACTGGGGTGGCTGGCTGCAGCAGCAGTTTCAGCAGCTCTTGGGGGATGGAGGGTCAGACTGTCTCCGCTCGGAGGAAGGGGGGGGGGGGGGGGGGGGGGGGTGCCGGAGCGGTGCGTGCCCCTTGGTTACTGATGGTCAGTGTTAGGATGCTTATATGTGCGTTACCAGCCACTTGTGGGGATATTTACCAGCCTAGGCAGAGAAGATCAAGAGAGGGGAGATTTTGAGGCATCTCTGCTGTCAGGCTTCAGGGAAGTGGTGGCTAGAAAGGTTGATAGGGTGAGATTGTAGCACACAGGGCTTGTTAGCAGTGTTGTACCAAATAAATTGAGGTGAAGGTGGGGGTTTATTCTCGTCCAGAAGGTGAAAATTGGATATCTCGGGAAGTTTAGGATGAGGGTCACAGGGCTGGTTGGCAGTGTTGCACCAAACATGTTGAGGTAAAGGTTGGGCTCAATCTCAGTCTGATAAAATTGGGACCTATGGAGACCTGGAAGGGTCATATGGGGATCAAAGGGGGGTGAGCTGTTGGAAGTAGCTACGCCTGGAGCTGTAGCGGCCTCTGGCATGGAGCAGTGGGGGATGGTGCCCTGCCTTGCTGGCGGTGGTCAGTTCTTGCCTGGGCCCCTCGGTGGGCCCGGCTGACGCGGGAAACGTTTTTGATGCTTGTTTTTAACGACGCTTGTATGTACATCACCAGTTGGTTGGGGTGGCACATACAAGCCGAGGAAGAGAAGATCCAGGGAGGAGACATAGTGAGGTATCTTTGCTAACAGGCTTCAGGGAGGTGTTGGTGATATCTAGGAAGAAGTGCAGTTAGGTTGAGCTAATGGTTCACAGTGCTGGTTGGCAGTGTTGCACCAGACAAATGGAGGTAAAGGCAGGATTCAATCTCAGCCAGGAGGAAGAAATTAGCCACCTATAAAAATTTGGAGGGGTTGTGTGGGGGTCAAAGGGGTGCGCTGTTGCCATGTCTGGGGCTTGTAGCAACCTCCGGCATGGCAGCAGTGGGGGGACAGACCCCACCTTTGCTGGCGGTGGTCAGTTCTTGCCTGAGTGAGGCTAGTTGTGAGTGGAGGGGGGCGCCTGCTTCGGGGAGATGGCGGTGATGCTTCCTGGCCCTCAGTGGGCCTGACAGACGTGATAAGTCTCTCATTGTTCGTGGGTTCAGTGACTGCTTAGTGGTGGTATTTAATGGTGCGTGTGCAGGGTTCCCTGGGCTTTGAGTACCTAGGAGCCCATTCTCGCAGCTGAAGAGCAAATCTCTCTGACATCGGACAGGAGTCTAAAATCACAATTCATGAGGGGCTGGAAAGGATTTTTGCAGGTCTGGCGGTACGAGGCTAGTTTAAGGTGGTTTAGTCAGGTCCCCTTTGGCTCCCCGGTTCCCTGTTCCTCTTCTCCTTACCGTCCCCAGTGAGAAGGCAGTTGCGGGGGCGAGCGTGTCTCTCGGTGGCGTCAGAGGCCCGGTGCCACCATCTTTGTTATGTCCGCACAGGCGCGGAGGCTCGCGCATGCGCAGACGCGATGCGACGGCCAATATAGTGAGCGAGAAGGGGCAGAGATGGTGCTCCGTAGTGCAGGGGTTCCCCAAGGTCACGCAGGCGCAGTTAAGCATAGCGGCGGCCATTACAGCTTCGCACAGGCGCAGTCAAGATAGCACAAGCGGTCCCAATGCTAAAGAGGTCCTGAGTGGACTACAATTCCCAGCAGCCTCTGGGGACTGCCCTTTCACCCACATCATGTGCAGCCAGCCAGCAAATAGAGTTTGCAGCTTCTCCTGTTGGAGAAGGATACAATGTTGCACAGAGACCATGCTAGTCAGTTGGAGCTGGGAGAAGGAAGGGGGAGGACGTGTGTAAGGAGCAAGTGGCTTCTTACTCTAGGCCAGGTTACCCCCCAGGCCCCAGGTAGGCTACACTCCCCACTAGGTTAGTGGGTAAGTTCATAGGGAAGGCCCCTTAGGTAGGGACCCTGCCCTTAGGTGAATGTAAGTCTTGTCAGTGACACAGCTGCAGTGCTGTGTGCTCTGACAAGAAGAGACAGTGTGGCTTTGAGTGCAGCCACAGCAGTTAGCTTTGACGGTGTCAGTGAGAGGCCCTCATAGGAAGAAAGGGGGGTAGCTTTCTAAGTTATACAGTGTGTGTAATATCACCAGTGCCAGTTGCACGTGGTGAGCTGCCAGAGTCTGGGATCAGACAGAATCTACAGTAAGAGATCTTCTGCATGCAGGGACTAGGGTAGAGGTATACCCCCATGGCCCAGTTAGTCCCCCGAGACACTAGAGGAATACTGTATGTGATAGCGACTGCCTTAAGACAGGGACTCCGTCACCATACTCAGAGAGGAAGAGACATGCTGCAGGACAGTGCCTGAATGCCCGTGCAGCCTGACTGCAGAGAGAGTATCTGACTCCATAGCAGAGACTGTGGTAAACGATCATTCCGGCTGGGGATCCCTTCCCTGTGGAGTCAGCTTGTGTATCCATTCCTGCAGAGAGCAGCGCAGTGTGGCGTGGGATCACTGTGCGGTGTTGCTGAGTTCCAAGGATTTTCCTGATCAGTACTGATCAGGGAGGTAGTATATATTAAGTGCACCACCGGGCCCCAACACAGGGAAGCGCTATCCCTCACACTCACACTCTTTATTGTTGTGGACACTCAAGGGATAAGTGTCCAAGCACAGTATTATCAAAGGGACTGAGGGTGATGTGATGATGGACATGTGGGTGAGGGGATGGTATGCATTCAGGGTGATGCAATGTTATTCCTATGATGTATTGATGTATTGATGTTATGCAAAGAGAGTTTCATTGAAGTTATTGTTCATGCTCAGTAAATACTGTTTATTCACATTGTGTGTATTTACTGTATGGTTGTTCTGGTGAGGGCACACTCCCACCACGTTGGGATCCCTCATCAGTGGAGGCGCTGCACCGAGTGTAAGTATATAGCCCAGGTTCCCCGTGGCGGAAGCTCAGCCCTCCTGGTTGCCAAACAGGTACAGCACCACACTGATAAGTAGTCAGATACACCTATCCACCTCAATCTCACTTAGGGTGGAGGAAAGAGAGGGCTACAGTGGTTCAATAGTAATGTAGGAATAGATAGAGAAGAGTCTTCTCTGCCAGTGCTCAAAGTGGAATAAATTGCTTCTCTTAGGAAATGGTTAAATAGCTATATAGCCTAATTATTCGTTTCAAATGCACCATTTGTTGTTGGAGGATCCAGGAAATGTATAGAGAGTAAAACTGTATTAAGGTCAAATATGTTCAAAATCGGGGGTGTGGGTAACACATAGAAAAGGGATGTCAAGGGAACCTAAATAAACTAGGGACCCTGACCCCTATCTAAATAATAACTCCAACAGCCCTTAGAGGTAGACCATAAGAATAAAATACAGTGTCAAAGACAAGTACTCACGACCTTTGTACATACGGTCCTTCTGGTTCTGGCATGCTCTCAGCCCGACATATGTGAAGTAGGAAATCACCCTGGATAGGGGGAAAGATGGCGGTGCACAGCGTGCCAACAGGTGCCTCGTGCGTTCCGGAAGCAGGAAGTAAAGCGGAAGCTGGATAGCGATTTTCAGTGCAAAAATTTAATGTACGACAATGAACAGCAAAGACATATTATTAAAAAGAAAAGATCATCTTGAGAAAGAACTCTGATGCGTTTCGTGCATCCACTGCACTTTGTCAAAGAGTGACAAAGATGATCTTTTCTTTTTAATAATATGTCTTTGCTGTTCATTGTCGTACATTAAATTTTTGCACTGAAAATCGCCATCCAGCTTCCGCTTTACTTCCTGCTTCCGGAATGCACGAGGCACCTGTTGGCACGCTGTGCACCGCCATCTTTCCCCCTATCCAGGGTGATTTCCTACTTTAAATAGTAATGTGGATGGCGGATGTTGGGAGGTAAGTGCGCTTTAACTTTGCCAGACGGAGCTGTATGGTGCAGAGAAGCTCTGTGGTGGCCTGGGACATTTAAGTGTGACTTCCTGGTGCCCATTCTCAGTAAACGGCCGGGTCTGTGAGGTTCCTGGTGCAGTGGGTCTTGCGGGTCATTGGTTTGGGTACCATTGGCCTTTACCCGGTGGTGGAGCACTCTGGCAGGGCTGGCACTTATCAGGTTACGTTATCTGTTTTAACAAAAGCCGCAGCTTTTATACCTCAAGACCTTTGTTGTGTGTTAGTTTCTATGTATCATTATGTGGACGTATACACAGGTAGGAGGGGAGCTTGCTCGCAGGATCCAAGGTCAAGCAAAGGACTCTCTAAAGTTTCTCTAAGAACAGTTACTTTCAACATCACCACCAGAGAACTTCATTCAGACACTGTTCTGGGGAGAAGCAGCTAATACACACTTTATTTGTGTATAAAAGCCAATGTCTTTGGAGTTCATATTGTCCTGGAACCTCTATGTATCTTTGTTTTCCCTGTTCTGAGGCAGACATTGCTCCTCAGTGTAATCTTGTTACATTGTTTCTTCCCTTTGGCTTCCCAGCCTGTTGCCCTGGCAACCCCCCTGCATTTCTTAGTCAGGTTGACTGTTCCTGGCTCCCCCTGCTAGTTGGCATACTCCTTGCCTTATTTCCTGTTAGCCCAGGCTAGCATGCTTCCTTTTTAGTTCCAGCAGACATCTTGAACAGTCTCCTCTCCCATCTCCTCTGGTAAAGTGATTGCAATTTACCTATCCCTGTGTCTTGCACTATCCCTATACTTTGCATTGTCCTATTTGCCATTCTAGTCCCTCTTTCCCCTCCATTGCTCCCATGTCCCAGTGTTCTCCCCAAGTACCCTTTCCCCTTTTATTTGTACTGTATGTTGTTACCCTAAAATAAACACTTCAGCAAATAAGAATATCCCCTTGCTTGATATATGGGATTGAGTTAAGATGCCTGCGCCTACTCACTTGCTACAGTGAGCTTGAGTCAGAACACAAATGCACTGGGTAATAAAACAAGTGATGTTCAGGTGTCTCTTGAAACAAGTTTAGGATCCAGGGCAGGAAGGGAGCAGTATCCTCAGGAACACCCAGAAAAAAATACAAAAATAATCATAGTGTGGTATGAAAAATACATATATGTCAAACTCTGAGACTTGGCTCTTATGGTGACCTACTTACAAAATGTAAGATTCAAAATAGCAGGTTTGTATTATTATTGATGGAATCTCTGGACACCTCAGCTTTGGACCACGGCATACAGCAGCATACATCAATCGGGTTGGTGTCAGGCAGGATGGTGTATTTACTCTGGCAGCAGCTCCCAATCAGTCATATGCAATCATACAGAGATAATGGAAACAATAGTGCTTTACCAGATAACACAAAGTTTTATCATAGAGACTTGCAGGACATGTACTCACAATATATTCAATGAGCACATTCACATCAAGGTATCTTTAGGCAGTTGGATATCGGCTCGGCAGATGGAAAACAAATCCCTGACTCCACTCCGCTCACTTGTCCTCCATGAGGGTGCCCCCTCGTCCGGTGCCGGATGGTTGGCGTCTGTCGTCACATCACTTACGGCCTAGGGTGACGACTTCCGGTAGGCGCGAGTGAATATACCTTGATGTGAATGTGCTCATTGAATATATTGTGAGTACATGTCCTGCAAGTCTCTATGATAAAACTTTGTGTTATCTGGTAAAGCACTTGTTTCCATTATCTCTGTATGATTGCATATGACTGATTGGGAGCTGCTGCCAGAGTAAAAACACCATCCTGCCTGACACCAACCGATTGATATATGCTGCTGTATGCCGTGGTCCAAAGCTGAGGTGTCCAAAGATCCATCACTAATACAAACCTGCTATTTTGAATCTTACATTTTGTAAGTAGGTACCATAAGAGCCAAGTTCAGAGTTTGACATATATGTATTTTTCATACCACACTATGATTATTTTGTATTTTTTTCTGGGTGTTCCTGAGGATACTGCTCCCTTCCTGCCCTGGATCCTAAACTGTTGTAAGGGAATCAGTGCATATTCCCTGGAAGGTTGAGAGAATTCGTCAGTTTCACACATTTTTATTTTTTTTGATCACTTTTATAGTTGTTTAAGCGCCTTTTCCAGTCACTGGGTTTCACATTGTCTCTTGAAACAAGTTATACGTTACATATTAATAACCCGGAAGACTTGATGCTGCTCTGTACTTTGTTCAGGGCAATTTCATTATCAAATATATGTTAAAAAGAAATCCTGTTCAGACAGTAGTGCACCATAATTAATGGGTTTTTTTTAATACAACAAATCCGGTGTTGTTAAATGGACCCGTTTTGCCACATGTGGACTTGATAATTGTATTTTAATATTTCAAAAGCATCGTACATATCTGTATTTTGTTCCAATAGATCTGGATCTTACCTTCACCGGTAAGTCTTCGGGTCATCTTATCGTGGTAATTTAGCACCCGGGCCCCTGCATGGTTTTATCTTCATTGTCTTGGAAAAGGAAGGTGTTGTACAGGTTCTGTGTGAAAGGAAACAACTATTAAACAATATTGAACAAATCAAATCCATTCTCAAATGCCAAAGGGCTGTTTAAAGTCTCCCGGCTACAAAACGTCACCAGATAAAAACAGATCCTGCAGATCTCTTTGCTACACCTGGTGCAGTTATTTAGAAAACTTTGGCAAATAACCTACTTTGTGTCAGTTTAATTACAGAATCCCTACATGCAGCCCTGTGCGTCCTATAATCCATAACACTGCCTTTTTACTGGCTACAGTGTGTGTAACGCCACGCCATACTAAGAGGAGCGTCACCATACTGTACCGTCTGTGTAACGCCACGCCAAACAAGAGGGGCGTCACCATACTGTACCTTTGGTAACGCCACGCCATACTAAGAGGAGCGTCACCATACTGTACCTTCTGTGTAACGCCACGCCATACTAAGAAGGGCGTCACCATACTGTACCTTCTGTGTAACGCCATGCCATACTAAGAGGAGTATCACCATACTGTACCTTCTGTGTAACGCCACGCCATACTGAGAGGAGCATCACCATACTGTACCTTCTGTGCCACGCCATACTAAGGGGCGTCACCTACTGTACCTTCTGTGTAACGCCACGCCATACTAAGGGGCGTCACCATACTGTACCTTCTGTGTAACGCCACGCCATACTAAGAGGGGCGTCACCATACTGTACCTTCTGTGTAACGCCACGCCATACTAAGAGGAGTATCACCATACTGTACCTTCTGTGTAACGCCACGCCATACTGAGAGGAGCATCACCATACTGTACCTTCTGTGTAACGCCACGCCATACTAAGAGGGGCGTCACCATACTGTACCTTCTGTGCCACGCCATACTAAGGAGCATCACCATACTGTACCTTCTGTGTAACGCCACGCCATACTAAGAGGGGCATCACCATACTGTACCTTCTGTGCCACGCCATACTAAGGGGCGTCACCATACTGTACCTTCTGTGTAACGCCACGCCATACTAAGAGGGGTGTCACCATACTGTACCTTCTGTGTAACGCCACGCCATACTAAGAGGGGCGTCACCATACTGTACCTTCTGTGCCACGCCATACTAAGGGGCGTCACCATACTGTACCTTCTGTGTATGTCACACCATACTAAGGGGCGTCACCATACTGTACCTTCTGTTTAACACATGCATACTAAAAGGACGGGCGTCACCATACTGTACCTTCTTTTCTTTCTCTGATAGGGAGAGAGAATCAAAACAGATATCATATGACTTGCGACACTGTGATCCAGTCCATTGGACGGGGCTCTGGGACAGCCTGACTCAGAGGTATCAAATCTTTTTCAGTCGCAACAACCTGTAAAACAGTAGGAAGACGCCTCATTGTATCTCGGGCTACATGATATAGTATGTTTAGGGGAGAATCGGCCATACTTACTAGCAGTGCTACTCCATAAGCACCTTGTGGCACCTTAGTACAGCAGTGGGCAATATAACATACTTAAAAACGCCGCCTGTGCATCCATTGAGCCTATCAGGGCCGTATTTTTCCTACCATTCAATATGGCAGTAGAATATATTGGGGGGAGGGAGGAAGAGGGAAAGAGTCAGAAAGCTGTATGGGGGTGCGGGGGGCGGGAGAGGAACTACAGTTAGAAACGGAGAGGGGTGGGACACTATTCATGAGCGTGCTGTTTTAAATCAGCTGCCCTGAGGGAGCAGGAAGAAGCTCTCATGCACGGCAGCAATGTCTCACTCACTCTGTACCAGGGACAGGGTGGTGCTTGGGGCACAGGTCTAATGGCTTAGTAGATATGGCCCTATACGTAAAAGGGCTGAAAGATGCTTACGGCCTGGAAAGGTCTATGCAGTAACAGTTTAATAAATATGGCCCTTTATGGCTCAGTCACCTTGCTAAGAGTAGCACTTATTAGTGAATATGGGCCAAATACGGGTGATGACAAGGATGAATGGATGGAGCCAACAATGCCAGTGCGGAAGAGGATGCCAATATCAGCGATCCAACAGCTGAACCTTGTCGGAGATCCTAGAGCAATGTTCGTACATACCTATTGTGGCCCACATTTATTTACACATATACTACACTTTATCCTGTTCTATGTGGTCTTCTTTTCCCATGTGGACGTGGATGGAGATTCCTGTGGACGACCCTACAAGATGTTACGCGGATACAAATGCACATGTGTGCATATATTTGAACTGTCATTTGTTACACATTATATTATGTATGTGAGCCTAGTGCCCCTGGCTATGGGTGCCCAGCCCTGGCACATAAATCCTGGTAAGTACAGGCAGTGCTAGGGTTAAATCCTTCCTCATTAGCCAGCATGAGAGTCCCGTAGCACCATGGGCGTCCGCAGGAGGGGGCAAGGGGGGGGGCGCTTGCCCCCCTGGATCCAGGCCGCCACAGCGGGAGACAGAGGGCACTGGCGGACAGGATTTAGCGCGCTCACGATGTGCAAGGAAGCGCGCGCGTCCTGCTCCGATCCCCCCCCCTCCAAAATTTCCCCCTGCTCTGGTCCCCCGTTCTGATTCCCCCCCCCCTGCTCCGGTACCCCTTCCCATTCGATTCCCCCCTGCTCAGGTCCCCCCCCGTTCCGATTCCCCCCCTGCTCCGGCCCCCCCCCCGTTCCGTTCCCCCCCTGCTCCGATTCTCCTTGTTGCGAGTGTTTGAGTTTGTGTCTGAGTGTGTGTGTCTGAGTGTTTGTGAGTGTGTTGAGTGTGTGTGGTGTGTGGGTGTGTGTGTGTGTGAGTGGTGTGAGATAGGGGGGAGGGAATGAATGTGAGGAGGGCGGATTCAGGGAGTGGGTTTGAGTCAGAGGGGGTAATTGATGGAGGTGGAGGAGAGTGAGGAGACAGGGGGTGTAATAGAGGAAGAGAGGGGTGAGGGGGAGAAATGAACGAAGAAGAGAGGGGGTAAGAAAGAGATGGGGCTACACCTGGGACTATCTGCATTAGAGTGGCACCAGACAGGTGAGTGTGTGTGTGTGTGTTTGTAGAGAGTGTGGGTGTGTGTGTTGTGTGTTGAGAGGGAGAGAGAGTGTCTGAGAGTGAGAGAGGGATTCTGAAGGGGAGGGAGTCTGAGGGGGAGTCTGAGAGAGTCTGAGGGGGAGAAAAGTCTGAGAGAGTCTGAGGGGGAGGAGTACTGAGGGGAGAGATCTGAGGGGAGAGAGTCTGAGAGAGTCTGAAGGGGAGAGGTCGAGGGGGAGAGAGTGTCTGAGGGGGGAAGTCTGAGAGAGTCCACGAGGGTGCCCCCTCGTCCGGTGCCGGATGGTTGGCGTCTGTCATCACTTCCTGGCCTAGCGGTGACGACTTCCGGTAGGCGCGAGTGAATATACCTTGATGTGAATGTGCTCATTGAATATATTGTGAGTACATGTCCTGCAAGTCTCTATGATAAAACTTTGTGTTATCTGGTAAAGCACTATGTTTCCATTATCTCTGTATGATTGCATATGACTGATTGGGAGCTGCTGCCAAGAGTAAAACACCATCCTGCCTGACACCAACCCGATTGATATATTGCTGCTGTATGCCGTGGTCCAAAGCTGAGGTGTCCAAAGATCCATCACTAATACAACCTGCTATTTTGAATCTTACATTTTGTAAGTAGGTCACCATAAGAGCCAGGTCTCAGATTTTGACATATATGTATTTTTCATACACACATGATTATTTTTGTATTTTTTTCTGGGTGTTCCCTGAGGATACTGCTCCCTTCCTGCCCTGGATCCTAAACTGTTGTAAGGGAATCAGTGCATATTCCCTGGAAGGTTGAGAGAATTCGTCAGTTTCACACATTTTTATTTTTTTGATCACTTTTATAGTTGTTAAGCGCCTTTTCCAAGTCACTGGGTTTCACATTGTCTCTTGAAACAAGTTATACGTTACATATTAATAACCCGGAAGACTTGATGCTGCTCTGTACTTTGTTCAGGGCAATTTCATTTATCAAATATATGTTAAAAAGAAATCCTGTTCAGACAGTAGTGCACCAATAATTAATGGGATTTTTTTTAATACAACACAATCCGGTGTTGTTAAATGGACCCGTTTTGCCACATGTGGACTATGATAATTGTATTTTAATATTTCAAAAGCATCGTACATATCTGTATTTTGTTCCAATAGATCTGGATCTTTACCTTCACCTGGTAAGTCTTCTGGGTCATCTTATCGTGGTAATTTAGCACCCGGGGCCCCTGCATGGTTTTATCTTCATTGTCTTGGAAAAGGAAGGTGTTGTACAGGTTCTGTGTGAAAGGAAACAACTATTAAACAATATTGAACAAATCAAAATCACATTCTCAAATGCCAAAGGGGCTGTTTGTTAAAGTCTCCCGGCTACAAAACGTCACCAGATTAAAAACAGATCCTGCAGATCTCTTTGCTACACCTGGTGCAGTTATTTAGAAAACTTTGGCAAATAACCTACTTTGTGTCAGTTTAATTACAGAATCCCTACATGCAGCCCTGTGCGTCCTATAATCCATAACACTGCCTTTTTACTGGCTACAGTGTGTGTAACGCCACGCCATACTAAGAGGAGCGTCACCATACTTGTACACGTACTGTGTAACGCCACGCCATACTGAGAGGAGCATCACCATACTGTACCTTCTGTGCCACGCCATACTAAGGGGCGTCACCATACTGTACCTTCTGTGTAACGCCACGCCATACTAAGGGGCGTCACCATACTGTACCGTCTGTGTAACGCCACGCCAAACTAAGAGGGGCGTCACCATACTGTACCTTCTGTGTAACGCCACGCCATACTAAGAGGAGCGTCACCATACTGTACCTTCTGTGTAACGCCACGCCATACTAAGAAGGGCGTCACCATACTGTACCTTCTGTGTAACGCCATGCCATACTAAGAGGAGTATCACCATACTGTACCTTCTGTGTAACGCCACGCCATACTGAGAGGAGCATCACCATACTGTACCTTCTGTTTGAACGCAACCCATACTAAGAGGGGCGTCACCATACTGTACCTTCTGTGCCACGCCATACTAAGGAGCATCACCATACTGTACCTTCTGTGTAACGCCACGCCATACTAAGAGGGGCATCACCATACTGTACCTTCTGTGCCACGCCATACTAAGGGGCGTCACCATACTGTACCTTCTGTGTAACGCCACGCCATACTAAGAGGGGTGTCACCATACTGTACCTTCTGTGTAACGCCACGCCATACTAAGAGGGGCGTCACCATACTGTACCTTCTGTGCCACGCCATACTAAGGGGCGTCACCATACTGTACCTTCTGTGTAATGTCACACCATACTAAGGGGCGTCACCATACTGTACCTTCTGTTTAACGCCATGCCATACTAAAAGGACGGGCGTCACCATACTGTACCTTCTTTTCTTTCTCTGATAGGGAGAGAGAATCCAAAACAGATATCATATGACTTGCGACACTGTGATCCAGTCCATCGGGACGGGGCTCTGGGACAGCCTGACTCAGAGGTATCAAATCTTTTTCAGTCGCAACAACCTGTAAAACAGTAGGAAGACGCCTCATTGTTATCTCGGGCTACATGATATAGTATGTTTAGGGGAGAATCGGCCATACTTACTAGCAGTGCTACTCCATAAGACACCTTGTGGCACCTTAGTACAGCAGTGGGCAATATAACATACTTAAAACGCCGCCTGTGCATCCATTGAGCCCTCATCAGGGCCGTATTTTATCCTTACCATTCAATATGGCAGTAGAATATATTGGGGGGAGGGAGGAAGAGGGAAAGAGTCAGAAAGCTGTATGGGGGGTGCGGGGGGCGTGAGAGGAACTACAGTTAAGAACAGGAGAGGGGTGGGACACTATTCATGAGCGTGCTGTTTTAAATCAGCTGCCCTGAGGGAGCAGGAAGAAGCTCTCATGCACGGCAGCAATGTCTCCACTCACTCTGTACCAGGGACAGGGTGGTGCTTGGGGGCCACAGGTCTAATGGCTTAGTAGATATGGCCCTATACGTAAATGGGCTGAAAGATGTCTTACGGCCTGGAAAGTGTCTTATGCAGTAACAGTTTAATAAATATGGCCCTTTATGGCTCAGTCACCTTGCTAAGAGTAGCACTTATTAGTGAATATGGGCCTAAATACGGGTGATGACAAGGATGAATGGATGGAGCCAACCAATGCCAGTGGCGGAAGAGGATGCCAATATCAGCGATCCAACATGCTGTAACCTTGTCGGAGATCCTTAGAGCAATGTTCGTACATTACCTATTGTGCCCACATTTATTTACACATATACTACACTTTATCCTGTTCTATGTGGTCTTCTTTTCCCATGTGGACGTGGATGGAGATTCCTGTGGGACGACCCTACAAGATGTTACGGCGATACAAAATGCACATGTGTGCATATATTTGAACTGTCATTTGTTACACATTATATTATGTATGTGTAGCCTAGTGCCCCTGGCTATGGGTGCCCAGCCCTGGCACATAAATCCTGGTAAGTACAGGCAGTGCTAGGGTTAAATCCTTCCTCATTAGCCAGCATGAGAGTCCCGTAGCACCATGGGCGTCCGCAGGAGGGGGCAAGGGGGGGGGCGCTTGCCCCCCCTGGATCCAGGGCCGCCAACAGCGGGAGACAGAGGGCACTGGCGTGACAGGATTTAGCGCGCTCACGATGTGCAAGGAAGCGCGCGCGTCCCTGCTCCGATCCCCCCCCCCCCCCTGCTCCGATTCTCCCTTGTTGCGAGTGTTTGAGTTTGTGTCTGAGTGTGTGTGTCTGAGTGTTTGTGAGTGTGTGTGAGTGTGTGTGAGTGTGTGTGTGTGTGTGTGTGTGAGTGTGTGTGAGATCAGGGGGGGAGGGAATGAATGTGAGGAGGGCGGATTCAGGGAGTGGGTTTGAGTCAGAGGGGGATAATTGATGGAGGTGGGAGAGTGAGGAGACAGGGGGTGTAATAGAGGAAGAGAGGGGTGAGGGGGGAGAATGAACGAAGAAGAGAGGGGGTAAGAAAGAGATGGGGCTACACCTTGGGACTATCTGCATTAGAGTGGCACCAGACAAGGTGAGTGTGTGTGTGTGTGTTTGTGAGAGAGTGTGTGTGTGTGTGTGTGTGTCTGAGAGGGAGAGAGAGTGTCTGAGAGTGAGAGAGGGATTCTGAAGGGGAGGGAGTCTGAGGGGGGAGTCTGAGAGAGTCTGAGGGGGAGAAAGTCTGAGAGAGTCTGAGGGGGAGAGAGTCTGAGGGGAGAGAGTCTGAGGGGGAGAGAGTCTGAGAGAGTCTGAAGGGGAGAGAGTCTGAGGGGGAGAGAGTGTCTGAGGGGGGGAAGTCTGAGAGAGTCTGAGAGGGAGAGTCTGGGGGGGGGGGGGGTGAGTCTGAAGAGTCTGAGAGGGAGGTCTGGAGAGTCTGAGGGAGTCTGAGAAGGGAAGTCTGAGAGGGAGAGTTCAGAGAGTCTGAGAGGGAGAGACTGAGGGGAGAGACTGTAAGGGAGATACTAGAGAGGGAGAGAACTGAGAGGGAGAGACTGATATGGAGAGACTGAGAGGGAAGTCTGAGAAGGGAGAGTCTCAGAGGTCTGAGAGGGAGAGACTGAGAGGGAGGGTGTGTGTGTGTTTGTGTCTGTCTGCTGTGAATGAATACAGACCCAACCCACAGTCAGTCAGTCACCCACCCAAGTGTCAGTCACCCACCCCGTCCCCACACACCCCCCACCCCCACTCCTCTCTCTCGTCTAGTTAAAATTATGCCCCCCCCTGAAACATTTCTTTCTGCGGACGCCATGCGTAGCACACTACTAATTTATCCATGAATTGCCATAGCCAGGTGCAGGCTAGTGGCCGTTGAAAGCTTCATGCTTGGAGGTGGGGGGGGTGGGGGGGGGGGTTATAGGTGTCAGTGCCGTGTGCTGGTGCCTGTTCCACCCTCAGACCTGCCCAGTTTTGGAGCAGAGTCACTAACCCCCCCCCCCCCCCCCAGGTATATAAGATGTTTCCTTCCCAAATTATAGAGAGATTCCAGGATGTAGCTCCCTCCATAGTGAGCGAGTTGGGGCACAACGTCCTCTGTCTCCTGTCTAAATTAGTGGAAAGAGGTTCCTGTGGGGTCACTCTCTGCCCCCAGCAGATCCCTACAGGATGGAGGCGCTGCACCAGATGAGTTCCCTTGCCTTTCCCTATACCAACGCAGAAACTCAGGCTTCCTCACAGACAGGTGAGCCATACAGCACCAAGGTACACCAGTAACAGCCAGATCTCCCTTAGGGGGGGGGGGGAGAGATGTTACATTAGTATGTATATATGTAGTATGTATGTAGCACCCTGCTAAAAGTTAGAAATCTACAGCTGCAGCGGCCGTTATTCGAATAAATCACGGAGCCGTTGTCGTGTGCTCTGCTGCATTCCACGTGGTATTAACTCCGCATTCCCGCCGCCGTTCACGCCGCGAGGCACCCTTGGTTGATCTGTTTAATTTAATGGTTTCGGATTTCTTTGGGCGCAATTCTTCGCGTATCCGCCAGGTGGCAGAAATGAATGAATTCTAATGCCTTTCAACAAGGTTCCAATGAGACATACACGCATGCGCCTAAGGCATGACATGCATATGCGTTTCAACAAGGTTCCAATGAGACATATGTACAGTACACGCATGCGCATAAAATAAAAACAGTATGAAAAGAAGAGCAAGCCTAGCAAAAGTATTGATTAAGAAATAATACATATATATTTTACATTCGGAAGAAGCGACAATGTATTTTTGTATTACTTCTTTTCCCTTTATTATCCTGCATACTGTATGTGTCATCATATTTTTAATCTGTGTATGGCTAAGGAGTCTCAGAAAGGACTTCTTTCCCATGTACACTATACAGTATGAACTCGTAACGTTAATCTTAAAATGACAATTACACACACACACACACACACACACACACACTTGCAGAACTGTACGGCAATAAAAGACAGGTTGAATTGCTATTAGATTTTTAAGACAACAATTCGTGATTGCCCACTTGAGTTTCGACGGTATTGCAGCCCGCGCTAAAATGCAATTTTCTGCACCCGATAGAAACCAGAGTCAACACGCGTCAAAGGCGGTACGGTTGGAAAACATCACGCGCCATGACATGGGTATTCCGTTGTATACACTGCGTGATTTATTCTAATAATGGCCGCAACAGCTGTATGCATGTCAGTCCTGGTACAGTACCTGTCACGGGAGACCTGGCAATTTACACCTTTGTAACCGGGATCATTCACTGAACAAAACAAGGTAATGAAATAAATTGAAGTGAATTCTCACAAATTCGCTTACACACAATGGAACACAAAATACAGACAAAAAGACACTCTTACTAGGGGTCTGGAGTCGAAAACTAGACTTTCCTAGGTGCAGGGAACTGTAAATAAAAGTTTTACCCTGACCGGGACTTAGCTCGGAATCTCCTGGTTCCCAAATCGGCGTGAAGTTCCACACGCCTCCGCTCCCTTCTGAGAACTTGGACTTTCTTGACAGCGAGTTATCCCAAATCTCATGGAACTCAAATCGGCATGAAATCCCAGCCGTGACCGCTACATTCGATTTTGAGAACTTGGCCGCTAAAATTGGGACTTAGACTCTGGCGGGCGCTTTCCTGGTTTGAAATCGAAGACGGTTGCTCTGCTATTCGCACAAGAGCAACTTTGAAAACCCCGCCCGTGCTCTCACAACTGGGAATCTCCTATCTGATTGGCTCACACGTTCTTTATAGTATTCTGAGTTTCATTCATGAAACTCAGCAGACAATTATCACATGGGAACTTCCCAGCAGCCAAATCAGAGCCCAGCCGGCTAGAAAAGCCGGGTCAGCAGGAAATATGAAATGGCCATGGGACACGCGCAAGTTTGCCACCTCTCTCCCTGGCTATCTCATGCCACCCGCTGGGTCAGGTTCCACTAGGTCTGGCAGAGCAAAGGGCAGCCCGGACGACCTTCTTTGCCACCCAATTGCTTTTCACACCTCTGGCTACTTTGAACTCTGATGTCCAGCAGACGTACTGGCGCCTATGGGTTAGCCCTGGCAGCCTGCCTAGACATCAGTTTCGAAAGTCCCAAGCACATTACAGTACTTTACAGTATATTAATAAAGTATAGTTTAATACACTCCTAAGTCTTTGGGTAAGGGGAATAAGAAAGATGTACTTTGTATTCTACGTACACTATCTTTTGGAACTTAGCCTGGACTCAGAGTCCCCCCACAACCTTATATACGGTTGGGGCACCCACAAACCCAATACAGGTTCTGGGTCACCTCGGCACTAGCTGGGCTACCTCCCTTAACCTAGGTATCCCCTGAGATACAGGGACACTTGTTCATCCGTGTGGCCCATTCACCTTTCTGGGCTATGGTGAAGCAGGAAACCCAACCGGTGAGTCGCGCTTGCGTTTTCAAGGAGAGATATTGCTGGGACAATGTGCCTACATGTATACGAGAATCAGGCATGATTTCTGGGTACATTTTTAGGGGAACCGACAACTCCGGACCCCAACTACCTAGGCACATTCTGACAACAATTCCTCCGCAAAATCCCTGCTCGCTGGCATGCCCGGACAGGGAAAAACACAAGAAATACTTTATATTACAGATGATATATTGAAACAGTACAATGTTACTGGGCCCAAGAGCTAACTCTCTTGAACCCTTATACACGGATCAGAGGTAACCACAACGGGTTTAACTTTATTTGAGAGCCTGGTTACCCCCTCCCGTCACAGTACCTGCAGGCAGTGTATGGGGTTAATCATCACTAGGTCTCAGTAAATCTACACTGTTTCTATTATTCTGCCTTTTAAAGGTCAGTATAATTACTGTCTGGTTCTAGAAACTGCTAGAAAGGGTCACATGATGTGGTGTGATCCTTCTGCAACATTTATATCTATTGTAATCTGCCCAGTAACTGCGGGTGGGGTTTTATATCAACCAAGGTTATAAAAGGGGCAGACGTGGTTTCCACTTTAGATTCAAGGAGGTTCCCAATACTACCAGGGATTCCAGGAGGTTCCCAATACCATCAGGGATTCCAGGAGGTTCCCAATACCATCAGGGATTCCAGGAGGTTCCCAATACTACTAGGGATTCCAGGAGGTTCTCAATGCTACCAGGGACTCCAGGAGGTTCCCAATACTACCAGGGATTCCAGGAGGTTCCCAATCCCATCAGGGATTCCAGGAGGTTCCCAATAGTACCAGGGATTCCAGGAGGTTTCCAATACCATCAGGGATTCCAAGAGGTTCCCAATACTACCAGGGATTCCAGTAGGTTTCCAATACTATCAGGGATTCCAAGAGGTTGCCAATACTATCAGGGATTCCAGGAGGTTCCCAATACTACCAGGGATTCCAGGAGGTTCCCAATACTACCAGGGATTCTAGGAGGTTCCCAATACTACCAGGGATTCCAGGAGGTTTCCAATACTACCAGGGATTCCAGGAGGTTCCCAATACTACCAGGGATTCCAGGAGGTTCCCAATACTACCAGGGATTCAAGGTATTCCCAGGAGGTTCCCAATACCATCCATCATGGATTCATAATGTTTCCAAACTATAGGGATTCCAGAGGTTCCCAATACTACCAGGGATTCAGTCGAGGTTCCCAATACTACCAGGGTTCCAGGAGGTTCCCAATCACTACCAGTGGATTCCAGGGGAAGGATTCCCCTTCCCAATACTACCGAGGGATTACCAATAGGTTCCCATACTATCCAGGATTCCAGGGTTCCCAATACTACCCGGGCATTTCCCGAGAGGTTCCTTGAAGTAAGGGATACACCCTCACTGTTCCACATTACATTTCAAGTACAGTAGAGTCTCGGTTCTCTGACTTTTTGTGTAACTGACAATCCGTTTTTATATTCCTTCCTCATTCCCACCCCACCCCCCCCCTTTCTCGTTTACCGGCGGCAAAAGACGAGGACTGCAAACCACAGGACGGCACAACCAGAGCAAGATAGCTGGCGGCCTAGAAGAGGACCATGTCACGGAGAATGAAGTTAAGACATCAGACGAGGCGCCGGAGGCAGTAAAACCATCAGACCCTGTGTGTGTGGAGCATGAGTCAGCGGCAAAGGACAACGGCGGGGAGGAGTCCGCTTGTACACACCGGATGTTAAACCAGTGGTCTTGACTTCTGGGTGTACAGCGCGCTCCTCCCTGTCCATTCTCCTATGCCGCTCTGATCCTGCTCAGCACACAGGTGTGATGGTCTTCTTCTTCCGCCTCCGCCGTCTAAACCTCCATTCCTTGCTGACATGTTCCTCTCTCAGGCCCCAGCTGTCTTCCTCTGGCTGCCGCTCCTCTGGTCTCAGTCCCTCTTCTTCTCTGGCCGCCGTAAACGAGAATGAGGGAGTGTGGGAGATAAGGCTTTCCGTATTTATCAGTCCTTTTTCGTTTAGATCCGCCCGTACTCATCCCGCTTTAGTAGGGGTCGAACCGAGGCTCTACTACTATAGCTAAGAGTCCTGTATTCCTTGTCTTGTTTTCTTTCCTCCTTGCAGGAGTAAAAATAAAGGTTTTCCCTAGAATACGGGACCTTACAACTGCGCTCAATAAGAGAGAAGTCGTGCGTTCAGGCCCATAAAATGACTATTAAATTCCATACCACCAATGTACTTGATGACGAAACCTACACACCATTTAGCAGTAGTTTCCCACTGCAGTGACTAGGAAAGAGACCTGTGTGGCTGCCGGTGATTACCAGATGTAATGGGTCTGATCTTGCGAGCATACAGGGCAAATACCGTCACAGGGAGAACGAGCCACTATTAGTCTCATGTGTGAGAAAGAGGAAAACAGTAGTGAATTGTATCTGCTGAAATCCTGCCCCGTTTCCACTGTGCCTCTTCACGAATGTTGTGATAATTGTGGAGAGGACTTCCCCGTTAATAATGTTGAAACGTTCCTGCACCCATCACTTACTCTACTTTTGACTTCTCATATTAGCCAGTGCGGATCCTCAACCCTGAATGCCACCAGGTACCACTATAGTGCCCACATACACTTTGTCTGTACACACCCTGTTTAAGAGAGAGACACTTTTGGACTCTTATGTTCCTCCATTTCACCTGTACATCCTACATATGGGTGGGGGGGGGAGAGGGCGGAACCGTATACTATTTTTTTTCACCTCCCCTGCTACCATCACCCTATTTTTCCCTATAGCTTGAATATACTGTACATGTGCACCTTGTCCTTATCATTGTTTGCATCTTGATGATTGCTTTCCTCCAGTTTTTACATACATCAAACTAGCTGTTAAATCGTGTTTTTTGTTTTAACGCTAGTTTGTAACATGATGAGCTGAAAACTTGGGGAAAGTTCCCATTTCTCTCTCTCTCTTCCCCCCTATTACTACTGCTGGCACAAGGGCAGAATTGGCTGCATTGAAATGACCATGTAACACCACTATGAAGACTCCCTGATGGAGGGAGTGTTGCTCCTTCACCTTCTATCAGCAAATGAGACAGTACGGTCTTATATAAGACCTGTGACTCTGCATGTTGAGTGAGAAATGGTTCCCCACATCTGATTGGCTGGGATACCCATGTGATTTTTTTTTTTTAAAGGATGTGACGTCATATAAAGGGAGTGAATCAGCCAATCAGAAAGGCTGTACTTCCTTTTCGTTAAGATGAAGTCACCAAAACCATGATGCTGCTTTACATGTTACTGTCAACCAATCAGATTGGAGATGTATATCCCCCAATCTGGTTGTAGTTAACCATGAGGCAAGTACATTTTTGGAAAGGATATGACGTCATCAAAGGGAGTGACATCACATTCTTCCTCAAAATAGACTCTTCGCATGGTTTCATATGATTTTGGTTGGTTTGGTTTTAATTTATTTCTTTATTTCGCAATGTATTTTGTGTTTTGATTTGTATTTATGGAATTTTTTTGGTGTTATCTATTTTTATTTTTTTTTTTGTGTGTTTTGATTTTTAATTCTGGGGCTTATTTGGTATTTGCTTAATTGATTTCTGGTATTTTAACTGTACATTACTGTACGGTATGTATTGGGGGATGCGGGTAGTGTATTTATTTGAATGTAGTGCACAATTAGTTTTTTCAGCACAGGATTGGTACCGCAGGCTCCTGGTCACACCCGGGGACCACCCGACACCCCACGGGCACACCCGAAACACCCCGCAAAATGGCGCATTGCCTCTTTGTCTGGTTCTCTGGCCTTTTATGGTCATAAAAGCCATTATAGGCATCGATACAGCCCTGTTACCAACAGCTGCTTTGGGAACAATGAGCGCAATGTGAGATGGAAGGATAAAATACAATCATTGTGAACCTTTGATCCTGTCTAAATAAATAGAGTATTGAATTGCTCTGACCTCCACCGTCCCTTTTCCACTGTGCCTCTTCACCGAATGTTGTGATAATTGTGGCGAGGACTTCCCCTGTTATAAAAAATGTTGAACGTTCCCCTGGCACCCCAGTACTCTTACTTTTGACTTCTCATATTCAGGCCAGTGCGGATCCTCAACCCTGAGATGCAACCAAGGTACACTGTCTGCCCACATACACACCTTTTGTACAAACACACCCTGGTTGAAAAGAGAGAACAACTTTTTGGACTCTTATTCCGCTTCCTTCCCCCGCCTATCTTCACTGGTACTCCTACATATGGGGGTGGAGGGGTGGAGAGGGGCCGGAGACCGTAGATACTAATTTTTTTTTGTCACCTCCCCTGCTCATACGCATCAACCCCTATTTTTTCCCTATGAGTTGATATACTGACATGTGGCACCTTGTTCCTTCATCATTGTTTGCATCTTGATGATTGCTTTCCTCGCAGTTTTTACATAACTCAAACTAGCTGTTCGAAATATCGTGTTTTTAACGTAGTTATTAGGTATACATGATGAGCTGAAACTTGGGGAAAGTTCCCAATTTTTTTCTCTGTTCTTTCTCCCTTTCCCCCCTTATTACTAGTACTGGCACAGGCCAGAATTGGCTTCATTTAAATGACCAATGTTACGCACACTATGAAGCATCCCTGATGGAGGAGATGTTTGCTCGCTTCTCTTCACCCTTCTTATTAGCATCAAATGAGACAGTACCGGTCCTTATTAAGGTACCTGTGCCTCTGCATTTAGCTTGAGAAGGGGTTCCCACGGCAATCTGAGTTGGCTGGGATCACCATGTGATTTTTTTTTTTTTAAAGAATGGATGTGACGTCATATAAAGGAATGAAGTCAGGCCATCCAGAAAATGGTTTCTATTCCTTTTTCCTGTTATAGTTAAGTCACCCGACCCATGGGCTGCTGTTACAAATGTTCTTAAAGACTTAAGAGGTAATAGGAATGCGAAAAAATTCAAAACAACCAATCAGATTGGAGATGTTATAATCCCCAATCCTGATTGGTTGTATAAACCATGAGGGCCAGAGTACATTTTTATGGAAGGTATGTACGTCATCAAAAGGAGTGACTTACACCGCCTGTCTTTCCAAAACTAGATCTCTGTCGCAGTGTTTCATATGTCATTTTGGTTGTTTGGTTTTAAATTATTTCTTTGGCAAATGGTATTTTGTGTTTTGCTTTGTAATTAGGGAATGTATTTTTTGGTGTTATCAATCTTTGTTTTCTTTTTTTTTTTTATTTTGGTTTGGCGTGTTTT